>JBBPCX010070748.1:0-10449 GCA_037974365.1 Hydrocynus forskahlii
GTGTGTGTGTGTGTGTGTGTTTGTGTGTTTGTGTGTGTGTGTGTGTGTGTGTGTGTGTGTGTGTGTGTGTGTGTGTGCATAAGCACAGACACTCAGATAAGCATCAGCTCCCTGTCTCTTACCCAGATTTACAATCGGCCTACATGGCTGTTGCACCAGTCTGTGTGTCCAGACTGTCTGAAGGCCAGCATGTCTGCTGCTGTCTAGGTGAGGCACCAGTGATTCATCGCCCTTCCCAACCTTCTGCTCATCCTTTCTCTGCTGCTTCTATTTCAATCTTCTTGCTCTTCCTTTCTCATTCTCTCATTCTGTGCCACTTTGTTAGGGTTTTCAGGAGCTTGCTATTTTATCAGATGTATTAAAACACATTTAGCAACTCCTTTTCATCCTCTGATGTATAATCCCGTGCCTGTCTGGCCAGGTTTTAACCTCACCACCCAGGTACAGATACTGAGTAATGCAGGATAAGGCATTACTCAATACACACACACACACACACACACACACACACACACTGTGTACAGACAAAGACCTCTTGACATACTGACACATCATTCACTGTTCTGAGTGAGTATTCCTCATTCTTACTCATTTCTTGTGTTTGGTCCTGTATCTTCTAACAAATTCTTAGACTGTGACAACTCTGGGCCATGCTAATCCTTATGTGGCAATTTCAGATGCAAATTATGCACATTCTGCCCATGTGTTATTGCACATGATATTTTTTGGGCCATGTGCAAGGTTAACCAATGAACCAATAAAATGCTCCAGAATGACTTAGAATAAAATATTTTAGTTATTTTCATTACAACATGCACTGTGTGAAAACTGCAAAATAGTTAATAGCATGACACATTTGACTACATATTCTGTTGACTATGTAGTCAGTTGACTATATACTGCTCAGTTTACCAAAGGTTTAGCTAGAGTTTTCTGTTTTTCTCTTTTTAGCATTAAAAAGGGAGCTTTCCTAATCAGTTCATGTTAGTAAATTGCCCTAGATAGTTGTTTGCATAGTCTACCTCTCTATTTTTATGGCACAGCAATGCGAGTCCTTGAAATGCATATTCATGAGGTCAGACGCACTAAATCCCTGCTACTCAGTGGAGATTATATGTCCACATCTGGCCTTCAATGTGCAATAATACACAAAAGTTTTGGGCACTGCTGGTCAAATTGGGTGTTTTGTTGTGGTTTAAGTAAAATTAAGTACACATCCCCTACAAAAAAACCACTTAAATATGGTGTAAATGTTAGTCCACAAGTTCTGTGTATTTGTTGAGTTTAATGTATTGGAAAAAAATCTGAAGATCTACAGTGATAGGATGATTTCTAATTTTTGAGAAAAAACACATCTGTAATGTTTTATGCAGTCACTCATTAACTGACAGCTTAAGACTATTCCAGTAAATAATTTATCATTTTATTACTGAAAAGACCAGGATGTAATTTGTTCAAATGTTTAATTGTTTAATTGTCTTTTGAACAAACTTATCTGTGATACGGCCACAAATGTGCTATTTTGCAGCCATTGTTGTGAGGGTCTGCAAAGGACTGGTGACCGACTGGTTAATCAAGGTTTTGAACAAAAGTTTTTTGACTTAAATGTGAACTAGTCATATCACATCGTTACAGTATACTTGGGGTCCAGTTTCAAATGCTTCACTATTTTTTGTAGTTAATCAATAATAGTCAGCTAGACAACAAGGAAAACAACATACCAACCTTAGCCACCTTTACAATGCAACGCTAACTGCTTCTTGTCTACCCTAACAGTGTGACTTGCCACATGTGTACAGTGACACCTGTTTCCATTTTCTCCAAATTTCAGTAAAATATCCACTTTAATTTAATCATTATGAAGTGCTTTGAGAGACATGCCATTGAGACACAGCTGGCCCCAGACTGGGCCTCCTGCTGTCTGCATATTGTCCCAGCTGCTCTATGCCATCTCCACTACACTTCACCTGGCTTTCACCCATCTGGACAAAAAGGACACTTACATTAGAATGCTGCTCATAGACCTCAGTTCATCATTCTTCAGCATCTACCAGGAAAGCTGAGGCTGCTGCAAATGGTTCATGCTGCTGAAACACAACTGTGCACAGTTCAAACCACATCATCAAGTTCGCTGATGACACAACTGGTGAGTTTGATCAGTGAAAACGACATGGTGTCATTTAGAGAGGAGGTGCGATGGCTTACGGACTGGTACAGAGTCAACAGCCCTTCTCTGAATGCGGACGAAACAAAACAGATGGTTGTTGACTTCAGGACAACACTTTCTGCTGTACATCAACGGCTTGCATGCTCTACAGAGGGATTATAGGGAACATTCTCTGCTGCTGCATCACAGCCTGGTATGGGAATTGTTCCTTTTTGAATCGCAAGACCCAGCAGAGGACAGTGAGAACAGCTGAGAACAACTTCAGGGTCTCTCTCCCCTCTGTCATGGACATTTACGTCACACACTGCATCCACCAAGCCACCATCATTGTGGACGACCCCACTCACCTCTCACACACCCTCTTCTGCTTCCTCCTGTCTGGTAAAAGGTTCCATAGCATGTTGGCCTCCTCTGCCAGAACAGGTAACAGTTTATTCCCTCAGGCAACTGAACACCTCAATCAGAACTGAATCATAAACTGTACACACACAAACACACCCCTCAACTGAACTTCTTCCTCTCCAAACACAATCAGTATATACACCGAACTGTTCTGCCTTAAACAAACTGCCACAATACTATTTATTATATACTGCATATTGTCTGTCCTGCTGCAGAGATATTATTTATTGCTGTCTGCCTCTTTTCTGTTTTTTCGCACACTTAATGCCTCCGCTGCTAGAATTCAATATCTACCATAATGCTGTATTCATTCAAACATAGACTTCACTAAATGTTATCCTGTCCTGTTATTTTGTTGATTTTGTGTTTTTTCTGGCATTCTCTCTCCTGCTCTCTTTTTGCAATCTGTATGTTCTCCTTTCTGCACTTAAGCAGTCTTGTGGTTTTTCTGTTTTTGTTCTTTGTTCTCCATGGACCTTGAAGAATGTTGTTTCATTTCAGTGTGCACTGTGTAAATGGCTGAAACGACAATAAACCCACTTGACTTGAGATCATCCAGAGCACCAAGTTCCTTGGTGTTCGTGTTGCTAGAGAACCTCCCGTGGACCCTGAACACCAGCTCTCCCCCCACCCCAGTTCTCACAACATCCTGGCGTTTTATGTGAATTGTGTTGTAATGAACTGATTCCTTTCTCCTAATCATACTGCATACACACACTAAACCCTCCTGCCATAAACAAATAATACGTACCTCTTTAGCTGCCACTGTCTTTATTTATATACTATATATATTTTCTATTCCTGTTGCTGCTACTTACTATTTTTGCATAGTTATTTATTATTGTCTACTTCTGCATTCCTCTGCTGCTAGAATACTGTATGTAATAATAATGTATTCACTCACACTAGTACTGTTATTGCTCCTGTTGTCTGTATGTTGTCTTGTCCTGTAGATAATTGTACTGTTGCTCTTGTTTGCACTCTCTCTTTAGTCCTGTCCTGTCCACAGTCTTGTGGTGTTCTGTTTTTGTTCTTTGTGTTGTGTCATGGTCCAAGAGAAACATTGTTTAATTTCACTGTGTATTGTGTATATGGTTAAAATATGATAAAGGCCTACCTGAATTGCCTTGAAAAGCATTGATTCAGAAGTGCAAACATATAATTTAAAAAGAAACAATGTATTTAGACACCACAAATTAACATTAGTTGCAATGCTGCTTTTATCACTTACAGCTTAGAGACATCTACTAGAAATCTGCCTGAATGTGAAATTAAAGCCAAAATCTGACCCAGACCTGAGGCTTCAAAACCTGACCTAAACAGAATAAACTGGTATTTTACACCTCAGTACTACTCAGCATTTATAATCAGTGTATTTTTGTGGAATTGCTAGTAGTACATTAAAGTAACCAACATCTGATCTCCCTCTGTTAGCCCCTCTGTGTCACAGTTCCTCTATTACTGCTGCTTCTTGCAGAAATACCTAATACCTAACAAAAGTAATAAGGGAAAAGATCTGTGGTGACCTTTTTACCTCACTTAACACACCTTCTATTAGCCATGATTTTGCTCAAACTTATTACTCAAACTCTGGGCCTATTCTCAACACAGCTAACATTCAGAGAAAAAGAAAAAAATCACAGTATCGCAGTATATACTTGAATTGAATCAGCAAATGTTGTCATACTCAGTTGTGATATGGTTGTCTACTGTAGCAGGATGTTCCTGCTGATATCATGGTGAACTGGTGAAATATTTTGTACAAACTGTCGAATATTGTTCGAAAAAGACCCCATAAACACTTAATGACTCTTCAGAGGTCTTTTCAACATGTGAAAAAAACATTCAAAACATTCAAAACTTCTTTTGGATATAACTTTCATCAACAGGTGACACTATATATTTTGACTTTTTGGGCTTGGTTTTGGTAACAAATATCTATCTATGGTAAAGTAATTAGCTTTTTGCATTTCAGTTTTAGGTCATTATCCTTGAAAAACTGCCTTTAATTCCGCAAGAGTACAAGGGTCTCTCTGTTGGACTCACATTTTCAAATTCCTCCATAATTTTTCAGCAGGGTTGAAGTCAGGAGACTGGTCAGACCATACAATCACCTTCACATTTTGTGGTCTAAATGTGAACTTGCAGGTAACAAAGGGATATTAATCTAGCCGACCGAATAAGTGATTATGAACTTTGGTATTGCTATATGGTATGACTTATGATTTGTGACGGGGAAAATTTGTTTCAGTGTGCCATTTTATTTGACTAAGTGTGAGTGTGTCGAAAGTGGTAATGTGATCAGTATCCAGTATCGAGACTGGGGCAGGAGGTAGAAAAGCCATGACACACTTTTCATGCGCCACCCCCCACCCCCCCAATCTCCAGTTTCAAATTCTGTTCCGGCAGGGTGCTTGAACAAACCGGCTGTTCAGACAGACGCATTGTCCTTTCACACACGCTAGTACACTTCTACATATCTGACCGAGAGCAATGCTATTCATTTCATCAACAACAAATTTGAGAAGCTCTTTACAAAGCCAATGTAAGCTGCTTCCTTCGCTGATACTGAATGACATGTTTCTAGCTCTACTGGAATCTGTGGTGGTTTTCATTCAGGGAATGGAAACTTTTCCACTTTTGCAATGGGAGATTCCACCAGGTGGACAGGGGAGGGGAGCAGGGTGTATGGTGGTGAAGAGTAGAGGCCATGGCCTCTCGTGCATTGAGTGATAACGCCTCACCTGTTAGTTCTGGATTTTGTCCCGCTCTCTGAGAGCCATGGAGACATACCACTCATTCCACGGAGACAGCAAACACTGTTAGAAAAGGATTAGGAAGGTGCTGAGGCCTACAAGCGCTGAGTGACATTTAGGCGGCTGACACGCTATGGATTGTGAATGATAGCATAATGATTTCAGTTGTATACACCAGGGTCCTTATTCTACCATTTTGAAAAGGGAACCCGCTCCTTTAAGGTGGGCTCAGCATTAAAAATACAGTTGTACTGATTAAAAATTGAAATCATTTAATAAGTATGTTAGGAATCTGTTATGTATGCTGCCAAGCCTTTTGCATTCTGAGTGAAACCATAAAACTGATGCAACATGATATTCAGATCGGCGTCTTCAGAATTGACCAGATTAACCCAAATGAGGCTTTATTACATTCAACTTGTAAAGCATTTCACAGCCTTGTTTGCTGAACTGCATTCTTTTTGCTTCTGGCTAACTCCTGTTCAGTGTTTCTGTCCTCACAGCTGCTAAAAGCTTGCTTAGCGGCCACAGCTAGTTTGGAATTTGATCTAGGCCTAAGAAGTATTATCTTGTAACAAGTATTATCTTGTAGAGGTACAGTTTTTGTAAAAAAAAAAAAAAATGTTATCACAAATAACCCTACAGGTGGAACCAATCAGACTGTGCTAATGGAAATTTAATATATACTGTATTGTTATCTGCTATGCTGTCTAATTGCTTTGAAACAGTGAGTTGTAACTCATTTTAGATTGTGCTATCTGGACTGTTTAGTACAGGGGGTCCAGGAGATATGACACAGATCCGTTCCTATGACATAAATGTAACCCAAATTTTGGTGTACATGGAAACACACTCTAGTCTAAGTCACTTACCGATCCTAACACAGTTGTAAAATCATAATCTAGAACATAAAAACACAACTAGGCCACATAAAAAGGACAAGTAAATATACTGTCCTGTACACTGTACTGTAGTGACAGAAAAAATGGCAAAAAATGAGTGTAAAAACAGTCCTAAACGGCGTAGGCAAGTGTACCGAGGGATGCCAACTCCCTCACTCATGCGTATTCTTCCGCCACACGCAACCAAACTAGTTTGCCCACGTAGTCCAGAAGTGCAGTTTTTATGGGAGTGAGCGCCACAAACTCAAAACGACGTATGCCGAGACTGTTGTAGCCCAAGGGCCCCCTGTATAAATTTTTTAAAATATATGTTTGATATATACTATATTAATACATTATTATGAAATATAAATATCATAAATGATATTAAATCTAGTAGGTCTTCAATATGATAACTTCTTGCCATAGAAGTAATTATATTGCATTAAAAACAGTTGGAAAGGGAGGTGAAGGAGCCTTGTCTCTGTCATTATGATAGTTATTGTGCAAATGAAGACTCTGATGCTCAGCTGGAGGCCTGTCCAGAGCAGAACAGGACGTATTTATGAGCTCCCTTAAGGACAGCATATCATTCCAACATGTTTGCAATTAACTCAGTTTGTTAGAACAAAATCCCAAGTACTGTCTCATTAAAAACAAGACTATTCACCTCATGTCCTGCACATCATTTCTGATGTCAGAGTCTGCCCGTGAGCTGTATGTGTGTGTGTGAGGGCCAGAGGGCTTCAGTTCATTAAACCTGAACACAGCCCCAGTTAAACGCAGCAATGGTCTAGCCAGGCTTACTCTCAGCAGGGCACGGGTGCAATGAATAAAGCCCTTTCTCTGCCTCTAATGAGGAGTGGACCCTTTCTCCAGCCCATCAGACACACAGAAAGTGATCCTATCAGCTCCTCACTCGAGGCCCTGAGAGACGAGGCTCCACTGACTGTCCAAAGCCCAACGGATGCTGTTTTTAGTTAAAAGGACATGTCATGCAAAAACTATAATGCAATGTGAGAGAATATTTTACTGTGAAGTAGGTTTGGAGGCGAATTTGGCCAGCTGGAATTAAGCCAAGCACTCTAGCTGGATAAAATGCGCTAGCAGTGAATTAATGGTCACATGACTTGTTGGCATGGGGATATGGAGCTGAATAGTGCCCTTATGATGAAGAGTGTAATGAGTTGTAAAAGTTGTAATTTTTAGCTGTTCTTTGACAGCTGAATTGCAACACTTGCCTTCTGAAGGAGTTACTTGACTTTATGTTACTGTACACTTAAAACTAATTCTAACATATAAATATGCGTTTTGTACAGCAGAAGCTATTCACAAAGTGAAAGTTTGAAATGTTTACATTTATTTATTTTTCAAATCAACCCTCCTGAGCATCATTGCTTTTTTGGAATTTTAAGATCTCTCAGCCAGAAAATGAGTTGTGACACTTTAAATGGACCTCCGAAAAGTCGAATCTGAGAACGTTGCATTTAAAGATTCCACTGCTTAAACTGTTTTATCAGGAGGGAGCAGTGCAAGACATTTTCAATAATCTGGTATTGTGTTTGTGAGCCTTTTCAAAGCCTGTAGACACTGCTCCACTATTATGACTATGTTCAGAACACCTCTTAGTAAGGCACAACTCCGCTATTTACTTTATTCACACTGTTCCTCTCTCCCACTCCTCCCAGGGTGATGTAGACTTCGTCCATAGACAGATGGTTTTTTTCTGTTTTCAGGCAAAATGCGACTGTGGACCATTCTATAAACTTATGAGAAATGTATTTACCACAGTCCTCCAGAAGTTTAGGTTGCTGGACATTTGGTTGAATGCACAACAGCCTTAATGTGAAGTGGCTTAATAAAATTAAAAAAAAAAAAAGAGGAGAGGATTCATGAAGTAAGAAACCACCATGTAAAAATATTTACGGGGATGTCAGATGATTTTGGGGAAGTGGGAGGAGTTTTTGTCGTTGACTCATTCCTCCTTCACACAAATTCACACCAGTGGGCCAGTTTACTAAACTTGTAACTAGTAATTATTCCCATTCTTAATGATTGTAATGAGGATGTGGTCATTTCTGTGAGGTGAAGAGGATGATGTGAGGCTTAGGTGGTTGGTGGCCTAGTGAGTGGGACCAAGAGGTCGTGGGTTTGAATCCTACCTCTGAGCAATGTATAGCCAGGGCTT
This sequence comes from Hydrocynus forskahlii, assembly GCA_037974365.1. Taxonomy (NCBI): domain Eukaryota; kingdom Metazoa; phylum Chordata; class Actinopteri; order Characiformes; family Alestidae; genus Hydrocynus; species Hydrocynus forskahlii. The sequence goes on from JBBPCX010070748.1 coordinate 8,395, forward strand.
TGTTTTACCAGGCACATGAGTAATGCTAACTTCTATGACATTCTATGAAGCAAACTGAACTGAACTTAACTGGGGCCCTTGTATAACCTGTCTTCTTTCTTCTCTGCTTCTATGCTCAAACATGCAGAGAACTTTCACCTGGACCTTACCCAACCAGCCCCCACCACTCAGTTTAGAACTGTAGAATGAGCTTTTACTCTTTGGCTGCAGCGAGATCATGAGCAGTGTGTTTGAGAGGGTACACCCCAGGATTAATGGACCAGGTCCAAAGAGACAGCTTTGGCAGAGTTGTGTAAACGTGTGTAACTGTGTGTGTACAAGCCATCGGTATTCGCCTACATGCCATGCGCTCTTAAGACCGGTTATGTACAGAAAAAAAGCAAGAAAATGTGCAACGGGTTGAGGTTGATAACACTCTCCCTCTAGTGTTTTATGTAATTGTCTGTGCTATTTTCAGACTCTTTGTCATCTTCACTTAATTAAAATCTGTCCCCAGAATAATTGTAATGGATGCAGACCCACTATGGCCATAAATAAAATATTTTATGGCCATAAATAACATATAAATAAAGTCATATGCAAAAGTTTTGGCATGTCTGGCACAAACACGTACCAAAATATGAAGAAAATGCTATGTTTAAGTGGGTTCTATACAAAAGATGTGTTCCTAAATACATCAACAAAGCATGTCAGCTGTTTAGGGGTGTTCAAATTATTTTGCACACCATAGTATCAGTATGTGAAACTGAAGCTTTGTTTGTTTTCACATTTTTCTGTTTGACAGTTACACTATATGGACACAAGTATTGAGAGCATCTTTTAATTTTTGAATTCACTTAACCCCTTACTTCCAGTGAAGGGCAATCTTAATGCTTCAGCAAACTGAGACGTTTTGGTCAACACCCATGCTTCCAACTTTGTGGGCACAGTTTGGGGAAGAAGCTTCTCTATTCTGACATGACTGTGCCCCAGTGCACAAAGAAAGGTTCACAAAGACACGATTGGATGAGTTTGGTGTAGAAGAATGTAACTGGCCCGCACAGAGCCCTGAACTCAACCCCATCCAACACCTTTGGGATGAACTGGAACAGAGATTGCAAGCCAGGCCTTCTCGTTCAACATCAATGTCTAACCTCATCAATGCTCTACAGAATGAATGGGCACAAATTCCGACAGAAAAACTCAAAAATTTTGTGGAAAGCCTTTCAAGAAGAGTGGAAACTGTTATAGCTGCAAAGGGGGGACCAACACCATATGAAAGTCTATGTATTTTAATGCAATGTCTTCAAAGTACATATTGGTGTAATGGTCAGATGTCCGATAATTTTGTCCATATAGTGTATTTCTGACAGTACAGTTTGTGACACTGAATAAACTGAAGCTCGCCAAGGATGAACAAAATACATTTCAGTAAACTAGATGGACTGTGAAATGCTTTACTGGCTGACATTTCATTGCTTTTAATGAGTTTGCCTGCTCAGTATAGTACCTTACAATGCAAAAAATGCAAGTTCTTTTCATCTCCATACTAAATGCACTGTAATTATTACATCACTATGAAACGTTATTTAAATATTACTGAAGACGAGTAGATCAAAAGGCTGAAATAACGGATTAAAGAGTTAAATGAGATGTGCTGTGATGATCCAGCTGATCCAGCATATCAATGGGGTAAACAAAGGTGCCAGTATCTCTCTTTGCACACATGAAGCACAAAAGAAGAAAAGAGAAAAAATGTTATTGCTTCAGAGCCACGGGTGGAAGTGACCAGGCGAAAGCAAAAAAACACCACTGCTTTTTACAGCAGTGATCTCAAGGGTATGGGATGAGGTTTAGTCTGCACTAAAATATGGGGTGCCGTTTGTAAAAACAGCTTCACAAATTTAGAGATGTCCTTTTTCATCATTTAGCACACTGTTCACACAATTTTCACACATTTAGAGCTAAATGTTTTAAAAAAACTGCGTTATTGCTAAACGTTAAATTTAAATGTTAAATCTAAATCTAAATGTTAAATCTAAATCTAAATGTTAAATGTTAAATCTAAATGTTAAA
>JBBPCX010070750.1:0-10448 GCA_037974365.1 Hydrocynus forskahlii
CCTGTAACTAATGACTGTAAGACTGTCCCTGTAACTAATGACTGTAAGTCTGTCCCTGTAACTAATGACTGTAAGACCGTCCCTGTAACTAATAACTGTCGCTCTGGAAAAGTGTGTCTGCCAAATGCCTCTTTACTCTTATGTCCCGAACCTCAGTCACTGCTGTTGTAGGCGCTGTTTGCTTGTTCTGCATGTACTTTTAAGCGTGAACTTTTTGAAGGGCATGTCTATAGGGTGGCGGTGTTGTCTTTAGGTGATATTTTCCAAAGTTCAAACTCTTGTGGCGTGAATATCGGGGTGCACGGCGGCATATGTGACTCATGAAGCTGTTTTGGGGGAACAGGGTGACTCATGTCCTCCTACAGCTCACCTTGCATAACTTCATCATCACGCACACACACTTTCAGAACTGGGTCAGACCCGCCACGGCCATCACTGCAGGGATGATGCAACTCAGATCCGAAGGAGTCTTATGTAACTCAACGACACGCCGAAAGGACACTGTTTATGGTCCTTTGATTTGTTTGATAATTCCATTCAGGCCTTTTTCAGATGGGAAATTGGAGTAAAATCTTCTTTTTTTTAGTCAGAACAGCACAAGTGATTATTCGCCACCTGAAGCCTGTAGTGGAGAACAGGTCGCCATGCTGGCTTCTTTCTGCAATAGTGGCAGGTACAGTTTGCACCAATCCAATGCTAGATATCATATCGGACCATGTTCTTTATTTGTAACATGCAGTTGTACAAGTTCAGTGTGGAGTTAAATGAGCCCCTGAAACATCTGAGAGACTGCAGGATAGTTACAATAAATTAGAGAAAATGAAAGCAATAAAAGATATGTAGAAAAAAATATATATGAATAAATGTAACACTAACATTTAAAAGTGTAAACAAGTCGTGAAGTGTACAGATGTACACAACAGACCAGCAATTCTCAAAGTCCGGACCCCGGTCTGTATCCGGACCAAACTGCAAGTCATTCCGGATCCAGTCTGCACACCATATTAGGAATGCATTGACGCATGAACTGTATGTTTCAATAAATTATTTGTTTTGTAAAATATAACATATTTTAGATTTTCACAGCGATCCTGGCCAAAGCAACGTTGTCAGTTGGCGCAGGTATGACACAACGCTGGCGTGCTTCAATTCTCAGGCTTTGCTTCCACATTAGCAAGTCTGCTAAGGCTAACGGACGTTTGCGTGCGGTCCTGCGAGTACGAGTGAGAGTCACCAGAGACGGAGTTGTTACATCCCGTCGCCACTTTATTTGTTGAGGCATAAATGTAATTAAGTTAATCAAGCTTATTGTTAAATCTTTTCATAAAACTACAGTGCAGATTACACTTTACTGTCAAAAGTGAGAGTGGATTTGGTTCACAAGCCAACAATTATAGGCAAACAGCACCATTTCTTTGTAAGCAAATTTAATAGAAGGGATTTGTTTATCACTTGCCATCCCGGACCTTTGACCTAATCTAGCAATTAGATTTCGACCTTTGAATATAAAGTTTGAGAACCCCTGGATTAGACCGTGTACTGTAAAGTGCCCAGAGCTGTTGATATAGACCTAAATAACAGGCAGGTGCAGTGAGGTTGAGAGTAGAGTTAGTGTTATAATGAATGGTTTAAAGTTAGATGAGATGTCAGAGAAAGAAAGAAATTAATTTGATCCAGTTCCACAACAAGTCTAGTACACATTCAGGCTGAGTGGTGTCATGTTACCTGTGTTTTTCTTTCTGTGCAGTGATGGTGTTTGAGTAGTCTGAACAAACATTTAGATGCTCATCTTAAAGGGCCCTTGCATTTTATTTTCATACTTCTTTTTATCCTCTAGGCTTAAACAGGCTGATATATGTAAATGCCCTCTTCCTCTGCATTTAACCCATTCACCAAGTAGCAGTCCAGGGATTCAAACCTATGACCCTCTGATCTCAGGCCGAATATAAGTTAATTTAAGATGTAGTTTGGCCAAAAAAGTCAAATTTACGCACTTACCCCTGTAGAACTAAGTGAGGAACCCAGAGGTTAGGTATGTTTCAGTTTTCTTCTGGATATTGACTAATATGTCCTTACATATATACTATTCTTTTAACTGCTGTTTTCTGAGACGGGGGCTAAAAGGACACCAGAATTGTCAGTCTGCATGTTGATATTCTATTCTATAATATTTCATTTGCATAGATTTTGACCAAAAAGGAGCTCTACAGTTTATTGTGAAATGTTATTAGGGAGGGATTAATAACAAACTTGGAAAATACAACAACGGATCTTTCACACAGAACACTGACCAGGACTCAGTTAGCTGGTATCAATAAAAAATGCCCATCCTTGTACCCTAGATGTAAGTCCATTTTTTTGGCTACTTATGGGTAAAATGTGTAAATATAATGTTTTGCCAAATCATTCAGTAAAAAATAAGTCGTAATGGTTTTTAAAGATGAAATCATTATTAGTAAATGGCCGATACCAGGTTTCAGTATTGGTATCAGATGGTATAAATGGTATAAAGTAATGGGATCAGATGGTATAAATGGTATAAAGTAATGGGATCAGATGGTATAAAGTAATGGTATCAGATGGTATAAATGGTATAAAGTAATGGTAACAGATGGTATAAATGGTATAAAGTAATGGTATCAGATGGTATAAATGGTATACAGTATTGGTATCAGATGGTATAAATGGTATACAGTAATGGTATCAGATGGTACAAATGGTCTAAAGTAATGGTACCAGATGGTATAAAAGGTATAAAGTAATGGTATCAGATGGTATAAATGGTATAAAGTAATGGTATCAGATGGTATAAATGGTATACAGTAATGGTATCAGATGGTATAACTGGTATACAGTAATGGGATCAGATGGTTTGCAGTACTGGTATCACATGGTATAAAGTGGTAGAAGTGGTATTGGGTGAGGCGCAGGTGTTAACACTCCTGGAGGAAGTCGTGTGATTTAAAGTGCCTTTGTGGCCTTGCTCCGAGATCACGCCTGTGCTCTGGAAACTGAGGGCTGTTGGTATAATCATTAGAGCTGTGGGGGTGCGGGCGCTCTCACTCCCTGCACTCTTATCTGAGCTGTGTTGTCTCAGGGGCCCTGGTGCCGTCGCTAATGCGGCAGATGATAGAGTAATGACAAGGCTCGTGGCTGCGAGCTGGCAGGAAGGGTCAGTCTCTGGATCTCTCCCCTCCCCTGGGCTCCCTAATCATACACCACACTCTCTCTCACACACACACACACACACACACACAGACACAGACAGACACGGTGGGGCAGCAACTTGGACACACAGATCTGTGGAAAGTCCTCGCCAGCTCGTCACTGCTCTATTTCCAGGCGGTGCAGTCACTGCGGCGTGGCCTGTCAGGAGAACCAGAAAGTTTCTGACCAGGGAAACAGTGTTTGTATTGTTCAGATGCAAGTGTGACTGTATGTAGGTTGGAGACGCCACGGCTAGCTGTGTTTTTGTGATTATGTAACTAAGGTCCCACACACTTGAAGTGATAATTGTGGCCAAAAAAAAAACATGACCACCTGTCTGCAGTTGAGCAGCCAAGACAAGCTTAGTGTCTGTAATTTGTTTTTGTTTTTTTAGCTTCGTACTGGAACCACAAGGCAAAGAACTAGTGGGAACAGAGGCCCAAAGGAGGGCAAAATAGAAACTCAAATTATATCACAATGCTTTTTCATGATAGAAGATACGTATCAAAATATTTTAGCACAGAAAACGTCTCTAAAAAATGAACACATAGACTTATATTCAATATACAGAGTACAAAATGCATAGAATAATTCAATACTAACAATCTCTTTGCAATCAAATGGATGGTCAGTGTTCTTTAAGTACTGAGAGTATCTACGAAATGCTCAGAGAAGCTAATTATGCGCCAGGAAACGGAGTTTATCTCAACAAAATATCAAGAAGAAAATAGAAAATAATAGCACTTTTTCTCAATATACAATATACATTGTTGTTCTGAGGTTTGCGAAGTTTGGACAGCGTCGTACATTTAAACAATTGTTTATCACCTGTAGGATTATTGCAACTATATCATTGTGATGCAAATTCATTTATTAACCGCCACACGTGAGCCCTATAGAGCCTTATTTTTCTGCGCATTTTTATTTATAGTTTATAGTATAATTCGTTTCCAACTGAACAGGCTTTTAATTTGCATGTGTTTATTATTATCAATAGACATATATGTTAAGAATCACTACGTATCTCACTATTACATCAGACTCCGTATAGAGAACAACTCCAAACCACTATTAGTGTTGATTATTGAACTACTTTTAGTAGTAATTTTATTTATGTATCTATTGTATTTACACCCACCTCTCTTACTGACCACAGCAGTTTGTGTTTATAGCATGTTGTATTTAGTACAGAGTGTTTTCAGTGTATTTTCTGGAGACGTCCTCGTGCTGGGTTGCTAAGCACCACGCCCAAACATAAACAACCAGCACAAGGACGAGGGGGCGTGGCAGACAAGGCCTGGACGTCACAGCTTTTTTCGTGGCAATATATACATTTTCATACATTTAAGTGCTAAAAGAAAAATATCATTTACTAAATTTGTAACATAAATATTAACGTAAATTCAGCTACATTTCAATATAAAATATAACTATAAATGTTTTGGTACTGTGGAGAGAAACACAAAGAAAGGCGTCTTGGGATGGTGGCATACCGCTGTATCAGAGCTGGGAGGTTTGAAAGTAGCCAATCTGAGAACGCTATTTATTTCTCCTTGCAGCTGATTGGCTGCTGCCCTTTGACACAGGGGCAGTCCAGAATTTCCCTTGTGGAGCATCTCGAGTGTTCTCGTGTTTTTCGTTTTGTTCTTCTTAAAACCCTGCATTTTTATACACAGGCGTAACGTCGGTATTTACATTCCAGCACTGTGGGAGTTCAGTGTAAACTGTACAGTATGGATACGGGTTTACCTTTACATTTTCTTTAAGGGTAATGTATTAATCTGAGTTTAAAATGAAATTAAAGTGTTTTGGGAGCATATCTGAGGGCATATTTAGGGTTTACACTATAAAAATAGGCATTTTTAGGCATTTTTTACCACATCACAACAATGCGGTTCCTCACTATACGCGGGTGCTCTTGGAATGTAACACCCGCGATAAGCAGGGGTTTACTGTATTGTCCTTTTCAATGCAATATTTTCTGTTGTGTGCATTATTGTAAATTGTATTGTATGCATATACTACCCATAGATAACGAGAGTGAGTGAGTGAGTAAACGATACTGCACAGATTATCACTGAGGCTGAGTGTGTGGATTGTCAGCGCAGGTCATGACCTTCCTAACAATTCGCTCGCCTGCCTAATCAATGGGCCCTGTGGGAGGAGCAGGGAGGCGAGACCCCCGATGACGGCTGGTATTAACTAATTGTCTGTAATTGGACCCCAGTTGCAAATTTAACTGCAGCCGTTGTCCTATTCATCCGCTGCCTGCAAGAGGAACCCATAAGAAAGACTATATGAGCGTCTGAAGAAATGTATAAACTGGGGGGGTCATGCGATTGAAAAAATGTATCTAACTAATTACAAGCTCTGTGACTAATTCATCAAAATTTACCGCACACATTTTTTTTGCTGTAAAAGTATTTAAAAATGTAAAAGAATTTTGGCATTACAGACTTTCAACGTCTCTTTTATTTAATAACTGTTTTAACACTGTTCATGTACAGTAATGGACACAGCAGTCAAAACTATGACCTAATATGCTGAGGGGAAAGAGGGGAAAAAATACTTCAGCAAGAACAACTAAGTCCACTTAAAGGGGGGGGGGGGGGCCTGAGGGGTGAGCAGCAGCTTTTTAATCCACGTCTTTAAAAAATTGGCGACAATCCTGGAGTAAATTGCTTATGTTAAGTTAAAATAAAACTCGATAAATATGGAATAAAAGTCAAAATAAACTATCTTTGCGTGTTTGAGTGGACTTTTTACGTAACTGCCATCATATTCCGTTAGTAATAGTAATATTTATTTTAACACTGATCTGAGCAGATTTCTCTCCGGCTCGTTAGGAGATGGAATGATTGATGTCTCGTTTCTCTCTCAGACTGAAGGACGAGTCGTACAAAGTCCCGGCCTGCAAAGTTAATGCCTCAGGAGAGACAGTGAACTACCAGCTGACGGGAAACTACTCGTCCTCGGCGGAGTTCTTCGTCGCTGTAGGAGTCCTGGCCTTCCTCTACTGCACCGCCACTCTGGTTCTGTACCTGGGCTACCAGCACCTGTACCGCGAGTCCAGCCGCGGACCCGTCACTGTGAGTCCCTCAGTCAGCCACCGTCACAGTCATCTCCATCACCACAATCACCACCATCATCATCATTACCATCATCATCTCCACTGTCACTGTCACCACTGTCATCATCACCATCATTCTTCATTATACTCTTTGAAGGAGAACCTTATTTTTACAGGGCATTACTGGGGACATCAACAGGAGAATAAATTATGTAAAAGACTAAAAGAAACATGATATAACCCAAACAGAAAATGAGAAAATAAGATAATATTAGGAAAAATAATATAGTAAAACAATACCATAATAAAACAACAAAAACAACAAGCAAGAAGAATGCAATAATAAAATGGTAATCCGTAACAGTTTCTGCACCGATGTTCCCAAACACATCGGTGTTTCTGTGTTCTTGCTGTGCTCAGAGTGATGCTGTTGCTCACACACAGCAGCTCATCAACCAATCAGAGCCCTGCGTCATAGCAAAACACAAACCTGCACAATGGCGGAAATATGGAGTCGTTTTTAAACTGTGTATTATTTAAATCAGGCCTGAGCTCAGTGAGCTGTACGATGTTCTGCTGATTCTGAGGTCAGAGCTGATGCTCCTCACACTTCTGTGCAAATGAAGAAACAGGAGGGTGAGTTTTAGTCACAGAACTAGCAGATATGTGTTAGATTCACAGACACACACACACACCCTCCCCCCCCCACACACACATACACAACTGCTCTCTGATCGAAGGTCTGGACCTACCACAACTCACAAGTCCAGATGGTCTGGAGAACACAAGCTATGACATCAATCATCACTTTTTCATTCATATCATGCTGCATTAGAAATACTTTAACCAACTATAACTGACTGGTTTTGAAGTGTAACAGTATTCACAGTGCAGTTTAATGATGTGAAAGTTTCTGTACGAGTTTCATTAATATAACCCCCCCTTTGTCACAGCAGCACAGATTCACCACATCCTTTCCAGCAACTTCCGGAAATAACTTGTGTCCAAACCCTCCCAGCACCTTTTCAAGCTGCAAACAGTTGTGTGTGATGTTCTGGATCATGTGGAACTTGTGGGTCTCCAGCTGGTCCCTGCAGCTCAATGGGAGAAAGATCTGGAGACTGGGGAGGACGAGACATCACTCTCTAAACTTCCTGCTCCTCTCTGGACTGGAGAGAATTTTGGAACAATCCATCCTGAATAATGATTGGGATAATTATCCTGCTGAAGAAAGAAATTGTTACAGTGGTCTGTAAATCAGAAGGAAGTGTGTGATGTTGAAGAACTGAGTGATACTTTTCATGATCAACACAAAATAAGCACAGGAATAATTAGTAATTAAATAACTTAGTGGTGATTTTGGGTGTCTCGGGCTCTTTCTGGGCTGTGACATTTTTTGCCACAGTATTTACATGACCACTGAACTAAACCCTGCCTGTTTCTGCAGGATCTGCTGGTGACGGGACTCTTCACGGTGCTGTGGCTGGTGTCCTCCTCCGCCTGGGGAAAGGGCCTGACTAATGTCAAATGGGCAACAAGTCCAACAGCGCTTCTCTCTGTAGTCAAGGTCTGCAAAGGTCTGGAAACCCAAAATAAATGCACAGCAGGTGTGCTTCCTGCCTTCGGCCCCCTCAATTCCTCCGTGGTAAGGCAGCTTAAGCGTCCTGAACTTGTGTTTTATTTCACCTGCGGACTATCACTGCCAGGCTGATTTAGCGTTTGCAAACCTGTAGGTCCCTCTGTACCACTTCACAGTAAGACCATCTGTATAAAGGTCTTATAATAAATACCCTATGCTTGGTTAATACATTTTGAATATGCCATAAATACCTTAAAATCATTAATAAGCACTTACAATTAGAGCTGGGATCACATATCAATTTACTGACAATTATCAATACTGCCATTAAATTTACAAGTGGAATTAATCAGCCCTGTGAGCAACTGTGATGGGCCAAACTGCCACAAGCAATGTTTTTATTCTTGTTATGTTAATGTAATGTAATGGACTGAACAAACCATTAGGGACCCTGAAATCTGATAGGTGATGTAAAAAGACAGTATTAATATTTATATGTACATAGAATGTGTGTGTTGCCCCCTTCTGACTGTAATGGTGGTTTTAGATACTGTTGAAATCAACATTTGTTTATAAGTATCACTATTTTTTGTGTTAATATTTTTTTCTAAATTCCTTATCGCACCGGCTCTAATTATAAGAGAAAAAAAAGTGCATCAGTTAGCTGCTTGACAAACAGTGACTCCACATTTGTCTGCACTGTTAAAGCTCAGATTTTGTCCATCAGTCAGCTTTACACCCGTCAGCTTCAAGACACTTTCACACTTATCACATGCAACGGCTCACAATTACCCTATTTATGTGTTATAACTGCATACTAATGGTTTTAATTATGTAGATGACCTGATTAATACCATACCAGACCATTTTGGCCGTTGTTGCTCAGAACCTTTTCTTTCACTCTGTTCACAGATTACTGGATTCCTCAACCTCATCTTATGGGCAGGAAACTGCTGGTTCATCTTTAAGGAGACACCTTTCCACAAATCGTCCACTCTTCCTGCCACTCAGCCGGATGGACGGCAGCCCTGACCTCAGTCCAGTCATCAAGCAGGTTTCGTCGCAGTTCTTCTCATTATAAAGATTCTGATTTCTTTCCAGGGGAGGTGAATGGAACCAGACGTCTCCAACACAAATCCAGATGTTTTATTCTCTGGTGCCCCCCAGTGACGCTCCAGTGTTTATAGTGAATCTGAGCTAAATCACTTTTCTTTGGGGACTATTTTACCTCACGACGCCCTGCATGTATCCCTCCACCATGAATGGGTTTAGTTTTAGGACCAAATATTTCTCCAACTCTGGAAGAATAACGTCTCAGGCGTCAGGTGGCGCAACCAGAACCATTTGATGGAAAAACTTTCTGTGATGGAGTTTTTAGAGTCGGATGTCTGGTTCCATTCACCTCCACTGTGAACAGTTCTGATTTGGTTAGTTTCTCCAGATTGAACGAACCCACTTTTAACTTCTCTGTTAACATCTTAAACACTAACCTGTGATGAAAATTCCCACTGCTTAACCCACCAATCCTCTTTAATCTCAACATCCATTTCTTGTTCACAGGCAGATTTCATTGCTAAATGAGTGTGTATTAAGAGATGTAAGATGATTATAGACCTGTGAAATAATTGTGTTTTGATGGAGAATTAAATCTACATTTACATTTACATTTACATTTACATTTACAGAGTTTTCAAACATCCAGAGAGATATTTGTGGGTGTTTTGTAGTCCAGAAAGAAAATGTCCCTCACACCAGTAAACCCAGATTTACGATTAAGAGCTTCAGACTGAGATTTTACCTGAGCTGAAGATAATCAATCCACCAGAGCCCTCTAAGATCACAAAGAGAGGAACCACCAGGACCTTCTCACATCACAGAGAGGAACCACCTGGACCATCACAGATCACACAGAAAAACCACAGGAACCTTCTCATATCACAAAGAGAGGAACCATTAGGACCTTCTCAGAGGGGGTTTAGAGTTTTAAATCTAACAGAGAACCACAGGAACCCAGTGAAGGTCTGCAGTAGTGGAGTGGTGTGAGAAGTGTATTGAAGACCAGATGTGCTGCTGCATGTAACACGTTTATTAAAATGCATACTTATTTCAACAACATGTGGCTACACATCAACACATCGATCACCATGTAACGCCTGTTTCTTTTTCTCTGTTCTTCCTTCATAGGTAACACCATGAAAAGACAAGACACTCCCAAGTGTTCCTGCTAACCTGCGTTCCTGAAAACATTCCCAAATTTAAAGTCCGCCCCACTCGTTTTTTTACATGCCTGTCAGCACTTCTGGAAGCATGGATGAGTAAATTTTGTTAGTTTCTTTATATCACGCTTCACCTGTGCTGCTGATTGAAGCCAATGGTTTGTGTAGCCAAATTATCATAAATCATTCTGCAGAAGAGGAACAGCATTTGGCATTATACAATACTGTCCCACAGTCCGGAGCTGCCTCTCATTTCTTTATATTTTCCTTAGAATCACCGTGTTAGTGTAAAGATACACTCAGCACCACCAGTATACTGATCACCGCCTGATCATCTGGAACCATCTGCTCCTGGTTCTTCACTGGTTCAGGACTT
>JBBPCX010070751.1:0-10448 GCA_037974365.1 Hydrocynus forskahlii
TGGGGAGAGACCCCCTTAAATAAGCAGTCCCAGGGCTAATCTGCCCTAGCCTGATTGTCCGCAGCTGTGGGTCGGATAAATGGTCCTGCAGCGACCCCCAGCGGCCGCCGCCGGAATCGTGACAGAAACACACCCTAATTGAAATCACTTACCTATCCTAACACAGTTGTAAAATCATAATCTAGAACATAAAAACACAACTAAGCCACAAAAAATGTACAGGACATAACTATACTGGACTTGTACAGTGTACTGCAGTAAAAGAAAAAAAGACAAAAAATGAGTGTAACAGTCCAAAATGGCTTAGGTATACTTAAGCATAGTAGGGGGCACCACCTCCCTCACTCAAACAGCGTATTCTTCATATACTGTGTATTCTTCCACAGCAAGTCTTTATGGAAGTGAGCGTCGTAAACTCCAAACATCGTATGTCAAGACTGTTGGAACCTGAGGATCCCCTGTACAGAGTCTGCCCTCTTGAGAATTCTAACTGATCTTATTGTGTCTGCAGATAGGGGGGACATCTCGTTCTTAGTTTTGCTCGATTTATCAGCGGCTTTTGATACTGTGGATCATTGTATGACAGATTGGAAAATTGGGTTAGGTTATTGGGCATTTCCGTTAAATCGGGCATTCCGTTTTTATCTTATTTATCAAATATGAAATTTTCAAGGCCAACTGACAACACTCAGTCTTCAATTTTTAATCTTTCCTGTGATATACCACAGGGATCTATTCTTGGTCCACTTTTATTTTCTTTATAAATGCTTCCCCTTGTTATTTTAATCTGCCATTTTTACATTACTTTCCATTTTTATGCAGACGACACACAGCTCTAAATGATCTCAATAGAGTAAGCAGGCTAACTGACTTTTTGGTAACTTCTTGAGGTTTAATGAACATAAAAGTGAAATTCTGATCACTGGTCTCGAAGGGTTTACAGGAAGCCCTGTAAATGTGCAAAGTCAGTGACAAATTTGCACATGTGATTTCGGACACTTTTAAACCCATAGTGGCTGACTGAGATACTGCACGGCTTGGAAAGCAATGGCTGCAATGCTCGCCCAAGGCGCAGAACAAAGAAATGCCAGGAACACGTGCTGGCATCCGAAATTGAGACAGCAAGCACACTGGGCACCACTGCCTAGTATCCTGCTGGCTAATGTACAGTCACTGGAGAACAAGCTGGACGACCTAAGGGCCAGAGTTACTTTCCAACGAGACATGAGGGATTGTAATATTCTGTGCTTCACTGAGACATAGCTGACCCCCACCATGCCAGACCGTGCTGTAATTCCATCAGCCTCACTTTCAGTTTTCCGCACGGATAGGACGGTAGAGTAGAACAAAAACAAAGGTGGAGGAGTGTGTCTCATGGTCAACAGAAAATGGTGCGATGCCAGGAGCATTTCTGCTCTCTCCAATGGCTGCAAGCTTCATTTGGAATACCTGAGCATTAAGTGTCGCCCCTTCTACCTGCCTCGCGAGTTCACCTCGGTCATCACCACAGCGGTCTACATCCGACCCCACATGGACACAAGTATAGCTTTGTCTGAACTACATGATGTGCTGAGTGCATTTCAAAACAAAGATCCAGGCACAGCCCTCATTTTAGTAAGATATTTTAATAAAGCAAACCTCTGACAAGTTATACTTGAACACATTACATGTCCGATGCGGGGGGCTATAACTTTGGTCCATTGTTACATGCCATATAAGCAGAGCTACTAAGCTGTTTCACAACCTGCTTCTGGAAAATCCGACCACAGCACCATTTTCCTCATTCCTCAGTATAAACAAACATATGTAGGGGGGAGGTAATCACGAAGAAGTGAAACACTGGTCTGCCCAATCAGAAGCTATGCTGCAGGACACGCTCCATGACGTAGACTGGGACATGTTCCGGTCATGCACAGACAACATCAGCAAGTTTATGGCAGTTAGCTTCATTAGCATGCAGGAGCTGACACCGGGGTGGGAGCCACGGCTGCTAGAGCTGGCACCAGGGCGGGGGAGCCAGGTGGCTGGTGCAGAAACCGGTGCAGGGTCAAGAGCTGAGGCGGCTGGTGCAGAAACTGGTGTGGGGTCAGGAGCTTGGGGATCCAGCGCGGGAACTGGTGAGGGGTCGCAGCTTGGGAGACCGGCATGGGAGCCAGTGCTGGGGCCACTGAGGAGGAGCTGCAGGCTGGAGCCACGGGCAGAGAGCTGCATGCCGGAGCCACGGGCGGAGAGTGGTGCGCTGGAACCACGGGCGGAGAGCTGCAGGCTTGAGTCATGGGAAGAGAGTGGTGTACTGGAGCCATGGGCAGAGAGCGGCATGCTGGAGCCACCTGGAGAATCGTGAGGAAAGTTAAGCTGCAACCTGGAGTCGTGGAGAGGGCAGTTGGGCTGGCTGAAGCTGCGGCAAAAGTTAAGCTGTTGGCTGGGGCCGCGGTGAAAGTCAGGCTGCTGGCTGGAGCAGTGGGGAAAGTCAGGCTGCTGGCTGGACCCATGGTGAAAATCAGGCTGCTGACTGGAGCCGTGGGGAAAGTCAGGCTGCTGACTGGAGCTGCAGGGAAAGTCAGGCTGCGGGCTGAAGTCACTGAGAAGGCTGCTGAGCTGGCTGGAGCTACTGAGAAGGTGACTGGGCTGGCTGAGGCCACAGAGAAGGTGGCTGGGCAGGCTGGGGCCGTGGTGAAAGTCAGGCTGCTGGCTGGAGCCATGGGGAAAGTCAGGCTGCTGACAGGAGCCACGGGGAAAGTCACGCTGCAGGCTGAAGTCACTGAGAAGGCTGCTGGGCTGGCTGGAGCTGCTGAGAAGATAGTTGGGCTGGCTGAAGTCATGGAGAAAGTTAGGCTGCTAGCCGGGGCTGTGGTGAAGGTTGTTGGGCTGACTGGAGCTGCTGAGAAGGGTTGGCTGGAGCTGCTGAGAAGGCTGCTGGGCTGACTGGAGCTGCTGAGAAGGCTGCTGGGCTGACGGGAGCAGCTGAGAAGGCTGCTGGGTTGACTGGAGCTGCTGAGAAGGCTGCTGGGCTGACTGGAGCTGCTGAGAGGCTGGCTGGAGTCATGGAGAGAGCTGAGCAGCTGGCTGGGTCCATGAAGAGAGCTGAGTGGTTGACTGGGTCCACAGAAAGAGCTGAGTGGCTGGCAGGTTCCACGGAGAGAGCTGAGAGGCTGGCTGGGGTCATGGAGAGAGCTGAGTGGTTGACTGGAGTCGCTGAGAAAGCTGAGTGACTGGCTGGAGTTGTGGAAAAACTGAGTGGCTTGCTGGAGTTGTGGAAAAAGATGAGTGACTGACTGGATTCGCTTAAAAAGCTGAGCGGCTGGCTGGAGTCATTGAGAAAGCTGAGTGGCTGGGTGGAGTCGCGGAGAAAGCTGAGTGACTAGCTGGAGTCGCAGAAAAAGATGAGTGGCTTGCTGGAGTTGCGGAGAAAGCTGAGTGGCTGGCTGGATGAGTTGGGCTGAGCTGAGTTGGGTTGAGCTGATCTGGGCTGAGCTGAGTTGAGCTGGGCTGAACTGAGCTGAGTTGGGTTGAGCTTGAACTGAGCTGGGTTGAGCTGAGCTGAACTGAACGGGGTTGGACTGAGTTGAGTTGGGTTGAGCTGAGTTGATCTGAGCTGGACTGGATGAGTTGATCGGCAGTTAAGACAAAGCTCTACGCAGAGGCTGAGCTTTATCATGCCCTCCAGTGTCTCGGGAAGCATTATACAGATGGCCAGCTCTTCTTTCAGGCAGGGAGTTAACCCCTCGTAGTACGCGGTACGGAGAGCGGCCTCACTCCACAAGGTTTGATGTCTGTCGTGTATTCATTCACCGAGCGATTCTCCTGCCATCGGTGGGATATGCGAGAGGCTGGAGACCCCCTGGAGAAGCCAGATGAGGTGCTGGAGGAGAGTTCACAGTCCCACAGCGACCCCCCGTGGCCGCAAACCGGAATCGTGACACAAGGCACCGATTACAATCTATGTGTTACAATCCACCAATTATAAACCAGTAACAATGCACCAGTTGCAATTTACCAACCACATTGTGTCAATTATGATTCACCAGTTATAACTGTGATGCTTGTTCCTATTTGGAGAAATATGACATTCATGCTGAGGTTTTAAGCCTGCTATGCTTTCTTTCAGACAGTTAGTTGCAGACTGTTAGTTGGGCATGTGGTGGTGTGTGTCCATTCTACCAGGTAGGGACAGGACAGTCTGTGTTTCTTTCCATTGCCAGTGGCTTTTTATTCCCCACTACCCATACCAGTCTCTCAAGAATCTGTCCCTCATTGATCTCCCTCAACTTTTGCCTGTTACTTCGGAATCTTTCCACCATCCCACTACCATCTTTGTTCTTCTATTCCACCTGTAGCCCTCCTCTCTCTTATCTTACCCTGACACACAAGGCTGACTGCCTATTCAGCTGAGGCAAAGTTATCATCACTCCTTTCTCAATAGCCCTGTTAGTTAGCCACTAGTTAATTAGCCACTATAGCCACTAACCTGTACTTGCATATGAATGAGTATGTGAGAACGAGGTGTGTATATAGCACGCCTGTTGCTTCACAATTTATCAGTGCATTCTCCTCCATCCAGTAATGGAAGGAGACCAACATAGGTCCACCATCACATACCCTTGAGTGGCTTATTGCTTTTATAAAATCAGAAATTGACCACTAATGAAGGCAGAGAACATGATCAACACAAATTGTGAATGGAAAAAGA
This sequence comes from Hydrocynus forskahlii, assembly GCA_037974365.1. Lineage (NCBI taxonomy): Eukaryota > Metazoa > Chordata > Actinopteri > Characiformes > Alestidae > Hydrocynus > Hydrocynus forskahlii. The sequence continues at coordinate 4,691 of JBBPCX010070751.1, forward strand.
TATGAACTATGAGGGAGCCAAGGCAGCTTAGCAACCCTGAAACAAAAAGTACATTACATGTTAAAAATTTGTAGATTCCTGCTTATCTGATGTTTATCATCTGCTTTTCGTTTTTAATATTTACAGCCCTACACAATCTGTAATGGACAAATATCTCGTGTCCTTTTTTAGCACAACTTAGCCAATATGTGTAACATTTTGGGTGTAGGAGGATGAGAGGGGACACAATTGCAAACACACACAATCTTTTATTTACTGCAGACGTACAAAGAAAACACGAAACAAACAGCAATACATTCATCCAAAGACATGTGAATGGTTACAGATGATGAACAAGCACAAACACACAGGGAGAGACATATATTCTGGGTCAGAATAGGAAACACCTGGGAAAGGGGCAGACACATGGACTACACACAGGTGAATACATTGATCAAGGGGCAGGACTAAGGATGAGCCAAAAACCACATGGCACAAACAAATCAGAAATGGGTAGAACAAGGCAGAGTGTGACAATATGATAAAACGATTTTTAGAAATTAACCATCTATTTGGACACAAGTGACTCACAAAAAAGAAAAATAACAAAATCCATTACAAAATTCTCTCTTTTTTACTGAGTGAATTTTACTGTACAAATTCACTCACGTATTAAGGCTTTTGGAAATCTTCACACACACATTAGTAATATAATACGAGTTTTAAAAAATGTAATTAGCTATGTACAAATATGTACAATCACAAGTAAGGGTGATGCACACCATTCCTCTGCAGTGTGTGCCGTATGGTGTCACTGGAAAGTCACTCCAGGTTGGCTTTCTACTGCTTTAGCTAACTGCAGTGAATTTGCATGCCGATTTTCTTCAACCCTTCACATCAGAAGATGCTCCTGTCGAGATGTAACTTCTGTGGATGGCCTGGATGTCTCTGTGAGATGGTTGCACTTCCATCTTTCTTAAATTTTTGTATCACTTTTGCTACAGTATTCTGACAAGATCTGTAAAGCTTTGCTGATCTTCTTGTAGCCCTCACCTTTGTTGTGTAAAAAAATGATTTCCTTTCTCAGGTTTTGTGACATTTCTCTTCAGTGTGGAGCCATTACTGACAGCATGAAATGGGAAGGGGTTTTCTTTGTTAAGTAATGCCCTTTTATAGTAACCTGTCTGCTGGACACTTCTCCATCCATTAAATTGGACTGAGAATGGAGAAAAGAGGCTGTTAGGGTGATTTTGAGGAGTATAGAGAAAATGAAGCGCCTGTGCATTTATTTGGATGAATAAATTAAGAGTGACCAGCTTGCGTAGAAACGTGCATTTGTCTTCCAAACAAATAGGCTGCACTGAGTGCTTTTTTTCCTTTTTGTTTTCTCTCTTTTCCTTTCCCTCTCTTTTCCACAAGTGCACACAATAATTTGATTAGGATCAGTGAACATGAATGAAGCAATTAATTACAAAAAGCAGCACTCCAAGCATAAATGCTGTGTCTGCTAGCAGCCATCTGTCTTTTTTTCTTCAGCAATGGATCTTTGTTTTGGTATGAACCTCCTTGTAAATCACACCAAATGGATTTGCATCATTTCAAGTAACTCCAACAAAGACTTTACACTTCACATGCACGACCACCAAACAAACAGATGTCGTGTAACAGGAGAGAGCCAGTCTTGGCATAAAATAGAATTATTTTGTCTTCTACTTTAGTGTCTTCTGGCACTGGTTACGTTATAAGAATTAAAACATGCCAGATATGGATGTTGTCCATATAAACATATAACTCTTTACTATTTCTGCCTTTCTCCTTTAATAACATGCTTTCACAGTTACTGGTGTCATATTTGTTCCAGCAAATATATTTTATTAATAAAAATATGTAGATTTGTGTTTTTGTGTCACAAACTATCATTTTATGAAACATATTCAATAACAAATTAGTCATTTTTGATGAAACAATTAAAATTATAAGCCCATATTGATTTCAGTTCTGAATGTGTGTGCATGGTGTTTCTTATAAATCGTGCACGTTAGCTCACAGAAAGCTCCAGTTTCACATGCTCATCCATTTTACTGCCCAGCAAGTAGCTGATATGCATGTAGTGGGAGTGGGGTCAATTTAGAATCTACAATCTTACTTTCTTTAAAATTGACAAGTGCAACTTTGTAACTATTATATGAGCAGCATGCTATATCCTCCTGGTTGAAAGCCCAGGTACTTTTTTATCCTCATGTCAAAGAAAAATGGGAAGAAAGTTCATGTTTAGGTCATTATTTTGTCAAAATAAGACATTTTTTGAGAAAGGTGCTAAATAAATTAAACTAATAATGTTGTGTAATAGTGGCAGCTAATTTTAACACCAAAATAGGGTTTGTGATGGCACAAAATATTAGAATATCTGGTTCTGAATGCATCCGTAATCAACAAATTAGAAAAGGGCTAAAAATCTTGTTCAGGGGGCTGACATCAGTTCAGTAAAAGCATGCAGTCTTCACTGGGTGATGATCCAATCAATATAGTCCTGCTATAATGACCATCAGTGTTAATTTAAATTGTAAACAAAGCCTTGGTATCACCAGCCCCTGTATGATGTGCGGTTTAAGGGACATGGTCATGTCTTGTGCAAATGCCTTCCTTTTAATCCCTTTCTTCCTATAGCTGTTGAAGTGCTTTTTCGGGCCTTTGGTTTTTTTTTTTTTCAAGACAGTAAAGAGAGATGAAAGAAAGAGAGAGAAGCTGCAGGCCTGCTTATGGCGTCCCATATAATCTGGGGGTGTTGAGGGATTGTTTCAGCACTGTATACTTCCCCTCTTTCAGTCATTTTCACCTTCTTTTTTTCTACTGGGAGAAGAAAAAAGAGCTGTTCAGAGGTGGTGACATTTAGCCATGCAAAAAGGCAGTGAATAATTCAGAGAGAAGTACAAATATCAGAAAGAAGGTGAGCACAAGGGAGTCAAGAGCGAAAATAAAGTCTGGCGCTCAGACAGGTGCCCATGGGGCTTCAGACACTGATATGATAATCCGTGATAAGGTGAGGCCTCAAACACTCCTATGGCAGATGGAGGCTTTTTTCATGAATTTTTGAGGGTTCTGGGGCCGGATTCACAAAAGCTTCCCATGCAAAACGACTTGGAAAAGATCTTAAGAACTCTGTGTTCCAATTTGGAAATAGAAAGGCACTCCCAAACTGCAGCGCTTGACCTCATGGGAAACCCCACACCAGACATTCCGATAATCAAAAGGGTCTACTGGCACAAACCACCAATTTGGGGAGGTTTTGTGGAGCTTCTTTAAACTACAAAAACCTACTTCACAGATACATATCTCATTTAGAAAAATGTGTTTAGAGAATTATTCGTTGAAAAATATGTATTTTGCAGAAAAGTCAAACATTTTAAATTAAGAAAAAAGCAAATAGCTTATCGGCTCCCAAACACTATGGGCAAACTGTTCAAAGACGCCACCCAAGAGTCTTGCCGATGCCTTGTGGATACATGAAAGATATGAAGCAGGCTAAATATCTGGACCTTCCTGGACTTCTGGCATGCATTTCATAACAAATAATAGTTTAGAGACCAGAGAGGTTGGTGTGTGATTCCTCCTGGTGAAAGATCTTCCCATCACTGATCAGTCATATGGTGTGCTCAAGATTCATGTGGTGTTCAAGATTTATGATCAAAGGACAGCAAATTGTGTAATGTAAACAGTACAGTGATCTGGAGACTTTGAAAGTCATGTAGTTTGTCTATTGCTTGACATGTTCACATTAAATGTTGTCATTTTATCAACACCAGCATATACTAAGGTGAAAAATGACACCTTTCTACACCCTCCCAAAGAAGAATCACACAAAATAATAATTACATATCAAGTTTGATACAATATCCATCATCCCTGTTGATGTCATATAATGTAGAACACCAAAATGCCGATTCTATGTTTACTCTGTTGATGCCAGCCCATCTTCTTGGTGCAACTGTTACTATACATTTGAGAGCTTGGAAAAGGTAAAAACGAATTCAACCTATAGTGCAAGTTATTGTAAAAAAACTTTTCTCAAAGTAATTTTGCGCCATTTCTATTCTAGGTCCAATCCTGAATTTTCATGTGATTGTGGTATGTTTAGTTTGAACCAGCAATGTTTTTTCAAACGTTCCACAAATCTTGTTATGCAATACCAAGTTGGCACGTGGGGATCTTGGCAAACCAAGTTCACAGTAAATACATCAATGACACCTCAGATTCTGTGTTGTTGTGTGTAAATGATAGTAACATTAAATCAGTGCACAGGCTCTGCAGGCACATGTACAGATAAATCCCAGGTGGGGCTTGAGCATCTTACCATTAGACTGCACAATAATAATTGTGTTTTATACGGCCATTCCTAGAGAAACACTATATAGACAAAAATATTGGGACACACTTCTTAATTATTGAATTCAGGTGGCCCCTTACTTTCAGTGAAGGGCCATCTTAATGCATCAGCATACCAAGACATTTTGGACAACGGCATGCTTCCAGTTTGGGGAAGGGCCTTTTCTATTCCAGCATGGCTGTGCTCCAGTGCATAAAGCAAGGCAATAAAGAGACTGTTGGATGAGTTTGTTGTGGAAGAACTTGACTGGCCCGCGCAAAACCCTGACTTCATCAAACACCTATGGAATAAACTGGAACAGAGCCCGGCCTTTTCATACAACATCAGTGCATGACCTCATAAATGCTCTAGAGTGAATGCGCACCAATTCCCCACAGAAACATTCCAGAATCTTGTGGAAAGCCTTCCAAGATGAGTGGAAGCTGTTATAGCTGCTAAAGGGGGACCTGCTCCATATAAAAGTCTATGTATTTGAATGCTATGTCTTTAAAGTCCCTGTTGGTGTAATGGTGAGTTGTCCCAATACCTTTGTCCATATAGTGTACATTTAGTAAGGCTCAATTATGCTTTTGCTCGGGAACAGAGCTTCAGTTTAGTTTGAGGTCCATGAGATTCCAAAATTTTGGTAAAGGGTAAAGGGGGCATTTGGCTCTTATCCAGAGCGACTTACAATCATTAGGTACAGGACAGTCCCCCTGGAGCAACTGAGGGTCAAGAGTCTTGCTTAAGAACAAAATGGTAGAAAGTGGGGGTTCTAACCTGTGACTTTATTGTCATCAGGTTCACAGGCAAGTGTTTTACCCACTGGGCTGCTACTACCCTGGTGGCACTTTCTGGTAACACTGCCAGTAAATGTCTTAAAGTGTCACTTTGCGTAATGCCAGCAGTAAGAGAAGCTTATAACTTGCAGTGCTATTTTCCGTGCCACCCCAGGAGGAAGACGAATGTTCTGTGTTTCAGGGTGGTGATGCGGGCAACTCAGCCATATTTTCTGGGGCACCAGGCAGTTCTGACTTCAACAACTGCCTCCGCAGCTCTGGGCAGTCATGATAATTTGATAGCATAATAAGTGACATTACTACTTTGTACACTGAAGATGAAGAGTTCGGATCCTGTTTCTAAGTGAGGGCAGGTGTACTTAGTAACTTGGTTGAATAGCGGACGTTGATTTAAGTATAGTTTTACAGGTTTAAGGAACAGATATAGACTACTTGACAGGGGCGTCAGAAGCATTTTTAATGTGAGGGGGACGCATCGGTGTACGCGTGTGGGTGGGCTTTGAGCGTGGGGCGTGCGTGCAAAGTCTCGTCCTTGTAGGGGGTGGGGGTGTTTGGAAACCCCTGTTGAATCTTGAATCTTGAATCTTTCGCAAAAGAATCCACTCCACTTAATCGA
>JBBPCX010070752.1:0-10448 GCA_037974365.1 Hydrocynus forskahlii
GCCATGTTAGCTAGCGGTGCCGTTTCAGATGCCGTGCAGAACACCGGTACTGTTACTGTACTTTAACACCGACTTGCGGATTGTGCAGGTCACCGTGCTGTTTGTGTGTCTAGAGTGAAGGATCTCCACACATGTGATGAGTGTCTGTCTCCTCTGCCGCATGTCTCTCGTCTTGTTGTGGTCTTGTGTTAATATTCCACTCGTGCCAACGGTACCGCCCTTTTTATGAAGGGACTATTATAATTGGTTAAATCAAGGAACGCGTGTCAGCGTCAGCCAATCAGAGGCAGCGATTGCATTGCGTACACAAGAGCGCGCACAGAGAGGAAAAAAAACACGACTAGTCGACTTCTCTCCAGGGGGCGTCGACTTGTGCCTCTGAAGTTGACTAGTCGACTTTTGTGTTAATGCCCTAATACACACACACACACACACACACACACACACAAATTTTACCAGCTCTATTAGGTTTTAATGTATGTGTGTGTGTGTGTGCGCACGTGTGTGTGCAGAAACTGTCTATACAAAAGTGAAAGATTTTGGAGCTTATCTGCTTTGCTAAGAGTAAAGTCCAGGTGTATTTGAAAACACAGGGTTTAAGGTCAAACACATCACTGCGCTGCTCTCCTACAAGGTCACCTGCATTGCTGCATGGCTGGACCAACAAAAACTCTGCGGTAACGTCTCAATACTTAAGATAAAGCTGTTTTCTTTTTGAGAGATAAGGGAGTTTTTACTTGACCAACTACGCCATTCATCTGACAGGGACAGACTGTGCAGACTGCACAGACCACAATTTTCTTTGCATAAGGTCCTCTAAAAATTAACAGGCAGGTCGGACAGGTATTTTAGAATGAGTTTGGTAAACAGCACGTTGTATTAAAACTGCATTGTTTGTGTTTTCATGAGAAAATGGCAACAATAAAAAAACAAACAAACTAAACAGCTGCTGATATGACAAAGAGGCGAGCTGTCACCTGTCAGCCCCAGACGCATAGGGAGGGGTGAGAGATGTAAAGAAACACTGCCTATGGGGATATGGCTGGCTGTCAAAACCTCCATCTTCACACAAGTCATTACAACAATCATTACCACTGAGTACCCGTGGACCTCAGCCTGTGTGGCCTTCAGCAGGGCCGCGCTGCTGCAGAGGCACTGATGACAATCGAACAATTCAGCTGAAACGAAAGTAGCAATCCACAAGGTTTTCAGAAAAAAAGACATTTTTCTATGGCGAAGACAGCAGCGCTCAGTGAAAAACACACTGAAATGTGAAATAGGAACTGAAAATACAAAACAAAAAATATGCGCTAGACAGTTGAATGATTCCGACGGCTGTGTTATCTGTAGTGAATTAAAAGTCCTTTAATTAATTAATGAGAAACGAAGTCATTTGCGGAGCATCAGGTAACCATAATAAGCCTTTTCACACACAGTTGTAAATACTCCTAATTCACTGACGTGATGAATACCCTCCCCTGACAGCTGCAAAAAGCATGATAACAGATGTTGTCTTTGTCTAGACACTCTTTATTATAATCGCTCATGGTGTGCTTCTCTGAAAAAAATGAATAAATAAATTAAATAATAATAAACATAACTTTAGTATAACCCGTTGCAGCTATCATCAATGAGATGATGAAATGCATGATGAGATTTAACATCAAATATTTCAAAGTCACAACTCATTCAAACAAACTGAGAAACTCTGCTGGACGTGTGGATAATAAACGTTTTAAACGAAGACAATATTGAAATAAATTAACACCATATTTGTGTTTAAAAGCTTAAGAGGAAATGTTTTGTCGTGATTTGAATTTTTCTTTGCAGTTTTGCCATGTTTTTGCCATTCTTGACACCAAAACAAATAGAAAAAGTGCAAAAAAGTGCCTGTACAAAATGTAAATCCCATGTAAATGTAATTCATTCCATGACTGCAGCTAAAACAGAATTACATTTGAACAGTAAAGGAAATATTTAATAAAGAAACTGTTTGAAGTGTAATTGTCATAACAAAACACTGGTCACACAGTGTTTCTAATGCAGATTGCTCTGTCTTCTTCCACTTGTCCAGTCCCCTGTCTTATCTCGGATCCACTCGTCTGTGTCTCTCGCCTTTGGTCACTCTCGGTGGCCAGTGCGAGACTCACATGACGATGGGAGACATTCCACTGGGCCTCGTATCACACACAGTTAGACAGATGACAATAAAGAATGCACCGGGGACAATAATTAGATTTATCCACACCTAGAGGTCAGGGGCGTGCATGTACTCACATATGCGTGCAGCCGTTCGTGCATGCACTAGCGTACCAGCCCACAAACAGAGAGTGGTCATGCTTTAGTGATAAGTGCCTTTCATCCCCTTCTATACAGCCCTGTCTTGCTGCCTTTGGAGCGGTGATAAGCAAGTGCGCATTCTTGGCTAGCCTTTCCTTGCCTGCCTCCCACTCATGCACTCTCACACAATGGGGAAAAATACGGTTAGAGGGATGGTACACTGACGAATCAAATTTACACAAATTTCCCTTTACCCCAAGCATAGAGGACCAGGATTTTGGTGTCCAAACTTTGCTTCTTCAGCTACGAGACTAATACAACAGAACCATATTTTGTTTTTGTAGCTACATTAATCTCATAGCACACTTTGGACACCTCACTTTGGTCTTGGCACATTGAACCCTCAGTACAGGATAGAAACTTTTCGCTTGATAGCCAATGGTATGACTGTCGACCATGATATGACCTTTCTCTCTCTCTCTCTCTCCTTTTTTATTTTCCTCCTAAACGGATTACGACACAATGTAACTCTTGAGTCACGACTTTTTTAATGCTTGAAGTGCAAAGCAGTCGAGAGGCTGCAGAGAGCGTCTAAATCATCGATTGCTGAGGAACGCAACACAAAACCTTCCCAGGAGCGCTGGAGATGAAAACTGCACTTTAAAAGCAATCTTGTAACACTCCAGCCACCCACTGCATGTGTTATCTTTGGAGCCTACAAACGGCAGACAGGTACAACTGACTTTCACAACCCCTGTTCCATCTTTTCCTGACACCAGTGAGTCGCAGGGTTAGCAGGCCCTGCGGGGCCGCTGGGCCCCAGAGGGCAGCCCCCTGCAGCCAAGTTTAGCTGGCCATTATCACCTCCTCTCCTGCTGGAGATAGAAAACATGACAGGCAGCCGGTGCCTTCATTCTGGGCATTCCTCTAAACATCCCACCCTCAACCAAGCCAGCTCCCGAAAACTGAAAACAAGCTTCTTCACACTCGGAGACAGCGTGCTCTGCACCTTCCAGACTGCCACATGCAAGTCCACACTTCTCTGACAGGTTCTTGAAGTGCTTTGCACATCCCTTTGCAGGGACAGACAGTTTTTAGGGACTTTATTAGCCATAAGCTTTTGTTTTCCCCACACATTTTACAGACTGTGAAGTAATCCTCTCTTGTATTTCTCTTAGTGAAACAATCACTCACAGACAGGAGCACCACAGCTACAGGAAAAGAGATGTTCAGCAACCTGACTTCAGTTAAAAAAGCTGAACTGAGGCTGAAGACTTTAACCCATTCATGCTCAGCAATAATTTTTAGTGTAAGGAAATAATGCTGCTTGGGTCTAAAATTCGGATTATAATCAACTATTGTATGATTATCTTCAATGAACATTTAAAAGTGTCCATTTTATGATTACACATCATTTTCATACTTTTATTCATAAACAGTTTTGCAATGTAATAAACATAGCTAATCAGCAGTCATGATGTGAATTCCTTATGATAAGTGAAATGACAAAAGCTCGCTTTTTAGACAATTGATTGGATAATTCATGACAGACTCACTTAGTACATATGGACCAAAGGCAATGTTCAGACAGGTTAATATTCTGAGCAGTTGCTCCCCACCCACACCTGAAAAACACACCTATAATTTTTGCTGTATTTTATAATATAATATTGAATCAAAACTCTATAATCCATAATGCCATTTAAATGTATTTTATTTGTTAGTCACTCTTATCCAGAGCAACATACATGGGTGCTCATCATATATCATATCATATTACAGACATGCTTGATTGTTCATGTCTAGGTCTGGGACCCTTTAGTTTTTTATGAAAATAGAGGTGGTCAGTCTCGAAAGACTTTTACAAATTAAACAATACATATTTAGATTATCAAGGTGGAACAGATACACTGATAAGCGGTAGTGCACCGTGTCATCAAAAATGCTATCAAAACAGTAACATTTTTTAAGATACATCACTTAGACACAACCATGCTCTTAGGCTGTGTTGTGGATGTACTGATGATACCCCCTAAGGTTGTAAAAATTTAAATACAGTTTTAAAAAATCTTAAAAATGAATGTTTAACACAACGCATCTACATTTAAAAGCATTGCAAATACTTTTGAAAAATTCTCTGCACAGCTGAATCATTAAGAAAAAAAAAAGTTATTCAGAGTTGTGTTTTATGTGAAGTGTGTTTTACAGAAACTCACAGAATGCACACAGCAACCAAATGTCTGAAGAGTTCAGTGCCTCTAAAAGCAGCATCACAGAATATTTCTACATTAAATAATGATGAAAGCACTGGCTGATGTCTGAGACACTGTTTTAGATGAGAGTTTGTCCTAAAATGTGTTATGGGGAGGACGAATGCATGGAGGGCAATGTAAGGCAAAATTTTCTCCAAAGAAAACCTTTTTCTAGTATAATAAATAAAATAGTGTGAAGTGACCATTTGTCATATGTGAACACACAACAGCACACAGTGTGAACAGCACGAAAGTATTCTCTGCATTTAACCCATACACCAAGTGAAACAGTGGGCAGCCAGGAAAACAGCACCCAGGGAGCAGTGTGTGGGGACGGTACCTTACTCAAGGGTATAGCAGTGGTGCCGCTAGCAGTCCTGGGATTTGAACCCACAACCTTTCAAACACAGGGGTAACTCCCTAACCACCAGGCCTCCAATACCTACAATATTTGGCAAATTTCTGTGTTAACAATACTCTAATGATATTATCTGATATAAAGATATTATATCGCCCATCCCCGAATGACAGTCCCTGCTGCCTGTACTCACAACAGTGACAATATGATGTTGCAACCTCATATCAATTTTTCGCACATTTATGTGATAATGATATTCTAATGATGTTATATGATAGAATTATATAAAATGACACAATGACATCATCCAGCCCTGAATGACAGTACCTGTAGCACATACTCACGACTGTAACAATATCATATTCTTGCACCCTAATATCGACAATATTTGGCAAATTTATGCGAAAATGGTATTATAATGATATTCTATGATATAATGATATTACATTATATAATGATATAATGATATTATATCACCCAGCCCTGGATGACAGTCCCTGTTGCTTGTACTCACACTGTGAAGTGATAGATGAAGCATTTCCAGCCTGAGGGTCTTTCCAGAAAGTTGTACACGCGCCCCTGGACGTAGGCTCTGGTGAGGACGGGTCTGGTAGTGCTGTACACGGACATGCGGTGCCCGTAGCCCCCGCCGTACAGGTGGGATGCCCGGCGCTGGGGGCTGCTGAAGCCCTCTGGGGAGAGCCGGGCACCGTCCACAGGACTCGGAGCTCGGGGCAGGGACGACGAGTTGTTCTTCCCGCTCGACTTTCCAGGAGGCACCTCTGACATCTCCAGTTCTGGCTGAAGTTCCCCAACCGAGGCCACCCGGACAGACCAGGAGTTGGTGGCATTTTGAGCTGGAGTGGTCATTATTGACCTGAGCTTCTCCTCCCAGCTGGGCAACTTTCTCCAAAAGTTTCAGAACTCACCTTCAGAGCTTCTGCAGGGCTTAAATTAGACTGAAAGGGTGAGCTGTAGTGCCCTAGTCAACATTTTCATGGAGAAAATGACCATGTTTGACATGGTGCACGTGTGTCAAAGAGAGCTCCCTGGGCGTCTAGACTTTATCACACTCCCTGTCAGCCTGTTTAAAACTCACTGCCGGCAGCACTGCTGCTTTTTTAACCCACCTGCATTCCGTAGCCCCGCCTCCTGTGCAATAATTGGCCAATTGTGTCGTCGCCCCCTGTGCTTTGATTGGACAGTAGCATTTTAGAATCACTTGCTGGACATTCTTTGAACAGGGGTTGATACAAAAGTAGCCAATCATAGCACAGCGGGTGGGTCCTTCCGCAATATGGGTAGGAAATAAAAAATATAATAGTAACCCTTTTTGACGAGTGATGTGAAAGGAAACGCCATCAGGTGGACCCAGTTGTGGACAGATTAAAAAATGGACATCTGTCATCCACTTAAAAACTTCAGAAAAAAGGAATCAGTCATCATTCTTTATCAGTTTAATTTTTGACTAAACTGAATGTCAGTGGGATATAATGCTGAAATAAGATAAGAAAGAACTATTTATCCCTTGGGAAATATTCTTATGTCATTAGCATGCACCATGCAAAAAGAAAAAAATATACTAAGACAAAAGATTAAATAAATAGACAATAAACAGTATGCAACACAAAGACAAGGACATTAGTATAAGAAATAACGGTGTAACACTGTCACTGCTGTATGTAAAGTTTAGTGTACTGTACCAGCAGATCAGTAGTGCAAAATGGTTTATAGTGTAAAAGTCACTGTTAATGCAATAAAAAATAAATGCAATTAAACGGCAGCAGATGATGAGGTAAAGAGATTAACATTCAATAGCATTCCACCAATTCACAGGTAAAATAGTTGAGTTTTATATTGCTCAAATCCGAATGACTTAAAAGATCACCTCCAGAACAGGAAGGAGTTACACAGTCTTATGGCCACAGATAGTAAGGATTTCCTGTGGTATTCAGTTCTGCATTTTGAGTTTCTATCTTTTGAGTTTCTGTACTTTTCTATATGTAATATAGAAAAGTATAGGGACATCAAAATAGGCCCAAAACCAGTCTTAACTAAAGAGTGTGAGTTATGTGTGGAATATCTCACCATTTTAACCTTTCACCTACATGCAGACTGTGCTGGATCAGACACATTACCTGTTGCTACTCTGTGTTAAGTCTCCCTGCCACTGGGGAAACTCTGAAAAGTATTTCAAACGTGCAGGGGGTGAAAGCGTGAATTCCTCCTGGATGACCTTGAGTACTCTCTAGCTCATCCTTGGGCATCAGGAGAGGCATTGATTCGCTGAGCAATGAGTTTTTACCGAAGTCATGTGGCACCTAAGTGGTGACAGATCCTGTTGTTGGGTAGATATTACGATAGTCCAGGGGGAGATACAGAGATCAGCTGAACCGAGACCACAGACTAAAGCTTATTCCTGCAGCCTTGATTGAGGCCATCAAGGTCAACTAATGTTCTTTGTTTCCTTTGTAATTTTGTGCTGCTCTTTTTTTTTTGAGGGAAGTCAAGATGACTCAGTACCACATTTGAAACTTAGAATGAACTGATAACCACCTTTCCCCTTTAAAATAAAGTAATGCTTCAATAAGAGTTTTTATGTGGGTATTGCACTGAAAGGCCCCATATAATGGAAAACTTAAAAAAAGAAGAAGGTGTAAACATGTAAAGTTTCAGCACTCTTCAGTCCATTTAGTCCATTCATGGGAATTAAGTTAAAAAAAAAACAGCTCAGTTCCCATACATTATTTAAGTGATGTCATTTACACACATTTATATATGTCCATGTTTCAGTCTGGACTACTTTCTGAATGGTCCAATTGTCACTTTCCAAAAACCTTTCAGAGTAACTTAATGTAAAAAGATGTTATTATTTTTTTTGGGCCATTTCTATTGTCATAACATGCTGACAGTGTGAATGGCAGATGGCATTTTCAAACTGCGCAACAAACAAGCAAATAAGGATAATAAACAAATGACAAAAACAGAGGCACAGAATTGTATTCAGACAGTGACAATTTATCGCTGTGAGAGACAGTCTGTATAATTATAAGGAATAAAGAGCGGGTGGAAAATAGTCCTGTAAAACCGTGACTGTGAAATAACCACACAAACAACATCAATGGGCCCAAAGGCAAAGAAATAATGAAATACAAGGGAAACCTAAGATATGGCCCCTTTAAAATGGACATCTGAAAGTACCATGGTGAAATTATTCAAACCTTCTGCTACCCTACAAGAAATACACATCCAAGAGAAACATGACCAAATCGCAGCTATTTTTTAATTCACCCCCCCAAAAGAAAGAAATATTACAGTTTGTATGTGCGCCAAATCAATTTAAATAAAGGAACTGTAATTCTGATATAATATTTATAATGCTATAATAGAAGGTATGCTCGATTTGTTTTACAGAATCAGACTAGATTTGCTCTTCCAATATCCAGGCCGGCATTCCTGCAGCTATATGTCTGAATGAACTTTTTCTGGCATGACAAAACACACTGACAGACCATCACATGTAAGAGAGGCTCGTGCAGGGTTGCCATGTCGCGTGCATTTATGCAGCGACAAGCAAAAGCCTTACATGCACACACACACACACACACACACACACACTGAAGCTGTGAGTTTAGGGGATGCATGCATCTTGCATTTAGACAAAATTGGATTGCGGTAGAATCCCTTTGTGTTCCACTTAGCTGCTAACGGATGCAATATGCATGAAAGGAGGGAACACATCCAGGCAGACATGAATTTCTAGTCCCCTCGAAATGCATTAATGTTTAATGGAATACATGTATGTTTTATCACACATTAACCCCTTAAAGCCTCAGTCTAGGATTTATTCTGCTGTAACTACAGGGATTGCATTGCCAACTGGCAGAAGTCACTGAAGCACATATTTGTACCCTGCAACCCAGTTAACAGCTTACTTCTTTGAACTCAAGATAACCAGAATTTATTTCTGCACACCATAAAAACTTAAAATACCATAGGTGATACAGGTGACACAGCTAGATGAGTCATTCTGGTGCTTATGTAAAGTGTCTCCTGGTATAATCCTGTTAGTTTTAGCGCTCATTTGTGGCCTAGATTGGCTGCTGTGTCTCGTAGCGAACAGCAGAGTGCAGCATTACAGCAAATTAGCCTTGACCTCCCTTTTCTCTCAGGACAAACGGGAAAAACGGGGATGAAACACACATTTTACCTCATCTAAACTTTAGTGTGGGAGAAATGCTTTCATTCAACATCCCGTCGCTTCATTGGATTATCAGCCGTCACAGCCGAATGAGTTATTTTGCGTCAGCGGCTGAAAATCAGCCTAAGTGGATTGTGAATCCCCCATGAGATTTGAGTGCATTCTCAGAATATATATTATGCCTACTGTGTTGCAGCTTTGCATACTTTTCCCTGACATATTACTGGTTAATACTGAAGCACCAATGGTGCTTTAATATTAATGACAAAGACCAGTGGAAGCGATGTAGCCTTAGTGGCGTGGAATGCATTTCCAGTTTGGTACTTGATGTTTTATGAAGTTTTGCATTCAAAGGGCAGCTAAAAAGTTAATACATAACCAGAAATGTGTCACGTTGCCGGCTGAAATCTATTCGGTTTAACATCTCAGGCCTCGTCTGACAGCGACTCCAACGGAGGATCATTATGTTGAAGAAAATTGTTATAATGACCTCAGTATATTTCACAAATAGTTCTCAGAATGGGATATTCTCACTTATCAGCACTTTTTGCTACTTTTTTGAAGCTGAAGGCCAAAAAGAAATAGCCCTAGCTGCAGAGAAAGGGAAGCAATTCCCAGTGGCCATCATAAGTGATTCCAAAGCTGCCTGTAGTCCTTAATTAGACCAATCTGCCACTAGTCTCTTACATGAGAGGAATGAGTAGCTTCCTGACTAGGCCTGTAACTGATGCAGAATGAGACAGGCTTGCTGGCTATGTCATGGCGCACATGCAGGGTTTTCCTGCTGTGTGAAGAAAAGACAGTGTCACCTTGCGTGTTCTCACAGAAACTGTACCAGCTCTCACCTAGCAGAGTTGACATCCTGCAGAACCTAACACCCACTTGGTTATGAAACTAAGCATTGAATTCTACATCCTTGATATACAGCTTGCTCTTCAGGCCAGCTTGTGCGTTGAGGAACCTTGAGGCCTGTAATAAACTGTTACATCAGAGAAATGATTGAATATGGGAGGCTAATGTTGGTTTGAAGTCTGAGTAGTCATTAGTTTAGTTACTTTTCCCAAAACAGTTTGGAAATCATGTAGTGTAGATGCTGATTTCAGTACCTTACTATATGTGCTACAAAGTTTAATTCTACTGAATTTGAACCAGACGATGGAACTGGAAAATAATTTTTGGAATCATGACAATGTACTCTCTGAAGAATTTAATATATATTTAATCCAGTCAATAAATGATTGGACAGTGATATATTTTTGTTTTAATGTCTCTGCATTATAACACAACGGCTTAGAAACCAAAGAACGACTATAAGGTTTTACATCAATACTGAGAAAAAAATCTACATAACATAATG
>JBBPCX010070753.1:0-10448 GCA_037974365.1 Hydrocynus forskahlii
TGATACTGCATTATGTCATTACCTTACAATCAGAAGGAAGTCAACTTGTCTGTATGAACTCACATTCACTGTAACAGTGCTGCTACAGAACATTTTCCCGTGGTCTCAGTGCGATTTGAAGAGTTTCATTCCAAAATGGCGTTTAGCCATGTAACAAATTTTAGTTCATACGATGAATTACAGCTGGTAAAAGTGGAAAACACCTTTTTAATGAAGCATTATTGTGTTATGGTGTTAATCCTAATTATGCATTGATATTTCTTGTCCATGTACAGTCTACTTGCACCAACCAATCTTTGAAAAATGTACAAGTATAAAGTATTGTGAATGTATTTAGATTTTAAAACCTGTTATAAAATTATAATTATAACCAGTATCATGATTCCAGGGGGAAAAAATCTCACTTAAAAGTTTTCCATTTAAAAGTTTTCTTGCTAACAATCACTAGAAGTCAATGTCACCCAAATCTTTTCCGTGAAAATGCATCAACAAAATTTCCCACAACCTGTTCAAACAGCATATAGCTGCTCATTAAGGTGGCACAGACTCGCCAGGGTGGTTTAGGGCACTGTATCACTTATTGTAAGCGATAAAAATGAACAAAAATTCACCCTGTAGTGGAATGTTGTAGGAAGCCTTTTTAGACAAAAGGTTCTGTTTTCACAAACTGCTTCAGGATTAGGAATGCTGACCTGTTTTTGCGGCAACAAGCATCATAAACACGGCAGAATCTGATCGACACCATTCCTGTCCAGCTCTGATGTTGTCTGTAGAACTAAAAATACACAATTATGAAACTTTATTTTAATTACAATCCTAATGCTAATGTTAAATAAATGTTAATACTACAGGAACACATTCGCAGACATCATAAAGACGCCATCGTACCTACACCGGAGTGTCTTCCATCTGAACTACCGTAGACTACTTCTGAGGTCGTTCTTTCCAGCTGCTGTCAGACTGTGCAGTCGACCCCGACATTCACGTTCCAAGAGCACCTGGGCATTGTGAAAAACCGTGGTGAAACAAAATGCCTAAAAATGCCTATTTTTATAGAAAAAACTCTAAATATGCCCCCAAAACACTTTAATTTCATTTTAAACTCATTACCCTTAAGGAAAATGTAAAAGTAAACCCGTATTCTTACTGTACAGTTTACACTGAACTCCTGTAGTGCTAGAATGTAAATACCGATGTTCCCCCTGTATAGACTGGACTGTAATTCATGCATACGTGTTTTCTATGGTATAAGCAGGTAAATACAGTAATAAATTCATTTAATCTACTGTAATAAAAATAGAGGGCTTTAAGAAGAATAAAACGAAAAACACGAGAACACTCAAGATGCGTCACAGGGCAGCAGCCTATCAGCAGCAAGAAGAAATAAATAACGTTCGCGGATTGGCTACTTTCAAACCTCCCGCCTCCTATTTTATATGGAAATGCAGCTGAATTTACGTTAATATTTATGTTACAAAATTAGTAAATATGCGGAGGATATCTGCGGTTTTCGTGAATTTGCAGGGGTTTCCACAAACAATTATTAGTTCGGTTCTAAGAAAAAATTAATGAATGACTAAGGCCAAGAATTCTTACTGTACAACCAACACCTTGCAGCTGATCGCTAACATACTCACATCCAAACACCAGGGACTGACTAGTGGAAGTTTCTCTTCTGTGCAAAATTTTTCATGTGCAATTTTTGTGTTTTTTCTGGTGCAAAATGCACAATTTTTATAGGTAAAATGGTACTGTGAGCAATTACATTATTTGTTTCGTCAATGCCTGCTGCTTATGTACATATACACATACATATTTAGGTTATCTTATCTTATCTTATCTTATCTTATCTTATCTTATCATCTTACAGTGTGACCAGCCACGACGTATCTGTTGGAGAACACTTGCTGGAGAGCGTCTTTAACCCTGTGCTGCTGCACCAGACGAACAGGGAGCTCAGAGAACTTGATGATCGCTCAAAGAAGGAGTGGGAGAACAGAAAAATGGCCCATCACCAAATGCACCATGATAGTCAACATCATCATGAACCACATCATCACCATCATCATCATCATCACTCACCTCATCACCAACACCAACACCATCAAGGATCACACCTGACTGAGGGGTATGATCATCATTGACTATAATCATGATAAGCATCTCAGAGTGAATAAAGCTTGATTTCTCAAAGACGGAAACTTTGAGAGAATGTTTCTTTTGACGTTATTCTCCCTTGTGTGTGGAATATTTTCTGTATATGATCTCCTCAGAAACCTCTTTAGCAAGATGCACATAAGAAAGAAATATGTGAGGCAGCTGAGGTGTGTATGGGTAGTTGTTTACATAAATGTCGTCTGTCAGGAACATACTGTCAGTGAGAGCTCTGAGAATAGCTTATTTTGGAGGACACAGCTGTAACTGGTAGATATTAGGACTGGAAGGACTTTAAAAATGGCTATTTTCACTCTGTCAGAACTGTATTATGAAAAAATAAATTACTAAATGCAAATCACATTACAGTAACTTTCATTGAAAGCTAATATGTTCTCAGTAACCCTAACTTAGTTACTTCTTTTAGAAATATGGGGTTTTGTTTTGCTAAACTTGTTGGAGACTCTAATGTAATTGTCTATTAATATAAATGTTTCCTGCTTGTTTATAGTTTGATTATGTTCCTAATTTGCAGTCACAGTGCATCAGAGGGTGGAAGTGTTCACCATCACCATCATAGTTTCCCTACCCATGAGGACCATGAGCATCACCTTGAAAAATCCCACCATCCTCACTCCGATCGACACCATCATCATCAAAAGCAACACCATGAGAAGCATCACGCAACCAAAAAGAAGTCCCATCGGCAAGCATCAGTTACTTCATCAAACTCCTCAATATCTTCCGCTGGTTCTTCCTCACGCTCCTCCTCATCTTCCTCCTCTTCAACATCGTCATCATCATCATCATCGTCATCCTCATCTACCTCAAGTTCATCGTCTTCAGGCTCATCTTCTTCCACTTCATCCACTTCCTCTTCCAACTCCTCTTCATCCTCCTCCAGTTCCTCCTCATCCTCTTTCTCTTCTTCAGGTTCATCTTCCTGGTCCTCAGAAAGCAGTCTAGAAAATGCCAAATTTGGCAAGTCCAAAAAAGGCCTTCGCCGTGCCCAGCATTCCCAGTCCTGCACAGACATCTCCAGGAGAAGGCGAGCCTTTGAGGATGATGAAGATGAAGAAGATGCTTTGCCCTTGCTCGAAGGTGATGGCCATGTCCAAAAGTCCACAAGTCTGAAAAAGAACTTGTCTGTTAAGAGCAAAGGTAAAGGCACTGCAAAGGGCACAAAATCATCCTCAAAACGTGTCCTGCAAAAGAAAAAGGGCCAGGCTGGAAACGTTCGAAAGGCAAAGTCTATGGAGGTGCTGCCAAGGCAGTTAGACCAGTTTGAAAAAACAGATTTAGATGAAGAAGAAACAGAAAAGAGGACAGAGATGGCCAGAAAAAACATTCTGAAGGAAAAGATGAAGTTTTCTGCTTTTCTAAACGAGATCACTAGACAGGTCCTGAGCCCCTCCAGGCTACAGACTCTTGGAGTAACTGACACTCATAGACCTGCAAGCCCATCTCCATCCTCTGTGAAGTCTCCAAATCCTGAACGTAAAAAAAGCAAAAACTCAAAGCACTCTTCCAGTCGGCCTGCTAGTGTAAACTCTGAGACTTCCAGTGTGCCATCCCACACCAGCAAACATTCTCCTTTAAAAAAGCACTCCAGTCAACACTCGCATTCCAGTAAGGTTTCCCATTCAAGCAAACACTCGAGCAAACACCACGTTCACCATCACCACCACCACCAGGTTATGAGCAGGAATTCCAAGCATCTTCAACATAGTGTAAGCAGTCATAGTAGCACTAGTACTGAATCTTCTAAAAGCTTTTCCTCAAGGTCAGTACACAAGAAGCACCACACTAAGTCCGGTGCTCATTTAACAGATGGGACCAGTACAGACACTGAAAGGAGTACACTGAGGAACCACTCCCCCACTAGAGTCTCTCATCACCATTCCCATCATGATCACCATCATAGTTCAGCATCACACCATCATTCTTTATCACACCACCACCACCATCATGAAGCTCAACGAAGCCCATCCCCACGTCATCATCCTTCACATGCAGAAACTCACCATCATTCTCGTTTTGAATCTCATCACCATCCTCCCTATGCTCCATCAGGGGATCACCAACACACACATCATCATTCTGTGAAGTCAGACACTCATCACGGTCATTCCCATCCAGAAACTCACCACCATCACTCGCCATCTCCATCACACCACCACCACCATCAAGGGGATCACCAAAGCCCATTGCCACAACATAATTCTCCACACATGGAAACTCATCATCATTCCCACTCAGATTCTCAACACCTTCACCACCACCATCATGGTGATCATCAAAGCCCATCCCCACGTCATCACTCTCCACATTCGGAAACCCATCATCATTCCCATTTAGAATCCCACCACCATCATTTATCGTCTTCATTACATCACCATCATCACCAGCATGGCCATCACCAAAGCCCATCTCCACATCATCATTCTCCACAGCCAGAAACTCACCATCATCATTCGCTTTCTTCATCACACCACCACCACCATCATCATCATCATGATCACCGAAGCCCATCTCCCTGTCAAGATTCTCCACACTTGGAAACACACCCTCATTCACATTCAGAATCTCATCACCATCATACATCTCCATCGCACCACCACCACCATCATCACAATGATCACAAAAGCCCATCCCCAAGACATAACTCTCCACACTCAGAAACTCACCACCATCACTCACACTCTCCATCGCTTCACCACCACCATCATAATGATCACAGAAGCCCATCCCCACGGCATCAGTCTCCACACTCAGAATCTCACCACCATCACTCACCCTCTCCATCGCACCATCACCATCACACTGTTCACCGCAGTCCATCCCCTGTTCACCATTCTCCACATTCAGAAACTCACCATCATCATGATTCCCATCCGGAGTCTCATCTTCATTATTCCCATTCAGAGACACATCAAGACCTTCATCACCATTCCTCTCACCCCGAATCCCCCCCTCACTATTCCACTGATGAGAAGTCTCTCCCCCACAACCCATCTCACCCACATTCCCATCATCATGATAGCTCAGACCAACATCATTCTTCTCACCCTGAACATGCACACAGTAATTCACATCATGATTCCCATCATCATTCACATCATGACTCCCATCATCATTCACATCATGACTCCCATCATCATTCTCACCCTGATACTCATCATCATTCACATC
The DNA here is from genome assembly GCA_037974365.1 of Hydrocynus forskahlii. Lineage (NCBI taxonomy): Eukaryota > Metazoa > Chordata > Actinopteri > Characiformes > Alestidae > Hydrocynus > Hydrocynus forskahlii. The sequence goes on from JBBPCX010070753.1 coordinate 5,347, forward strand.
ATGACTCCCATCATCATTCTCACCCTGATACTCATCATCATTCACATCATGACTCCCATCATCATTCTCACCCTGATTCTCATCATCATTCACATCATGACTCCCATCATCATTCTCACCCTGAATCTCATCATCATTCACATCATGACTCCCATCATCATTCTCACCCTGATTCTCATCATCATTCACATCATGATTCTCATCATCATTCACATCATGACTCCCATCATCATTCTCACCCTGATTCTCATCATCACTCTCATCATCATTCTCATCACTCCTCTCCTCCTGATCCTCACCATCAACAGTCTGATGACTCTCATCATCACTCCTATCCTGATGTTCATTCTCATTCTGAAAGTCATTCCCCCCATCATGAATCCCATCAGCACCATTCTGATATTCGCTGCCGCTCTCTCTCTCACAGCCCAATACCCTCAGAAAGAGCACACCAAAATTCTTCTCAGTCTGAACATCATCACCACCAATCTCCTTCTGCAGAGACAGAAACTCCCTCGGAGCCCCATCACCATAGTTCCGATGGTTCTAATCACTCTGAAGGGCACCATCACAGCTCCCTTCCAGACTCACAATCTGAAACCAATCACCACCATCACGAGCATCCACAGTCACCCCATCACCATTCCCATTTTGAATCTCACATTCACTCACATAAGGAGCATGGCCACCACCATCACCATGAAAATCCAGATTCCCAACCTACGCATTCTGAATCACATCACCATTCCCATTCAGAATCTCAGCTCCATCACCACCACCCAGAATTCCACCACCATTTACATTCAGAATCACACCATCACAACAATCCCCAATCCATTCACCATTCCCAGTCTGAATCTTACCATCATTCCCACCCAGAACACCACCATAGTTCTCATACTGAGACATACCCTCATCATGAGCACCCAGAATCCCACCACCTTCATGAGCATCCGGAATACCATCACCATTCCCATTCTGAATCCTACCACCATTCCCATGTGGAAACCCACCATCATTCCCACTCTGAGGAACATCAACATCATGGGGATCATCCCAGTCCTCTTCGTCACTCTCCGATTGGCCAGCAGGCCACCTCACCTCATTCTAGCAAGTCAGACTCCTCTGGAAACACCACAAGCCCTACCAGTCATGAAGACCAGTCTGTTGTGAGCTGCAAGAGTGCATCTCTGCCTCTGAAAGTAAGGAATTCTCTGTTCCTCTCAAATAAAGAAAAGACTTTATGATCTATTATGATCTATTACATCATACATTAACTATTAAATATTTTCAGTTTAAATGTTCGGTCGATCCTAGATGTTCCACTTAGCTTTGAACATAAATAATACACAATTAAGGTACACTCTGTAATGAGTCACACTCAGATGGTCCCTCAGTGACTGTGCTTTTTGTTTCTGTTTAAAACCCATGTTACGTAATATGAAGAGACACATGTGACCTTTCGGCAAAAACATATTCTTCAGATTGATTAACAATTTAATATATATTGATTACTTGCCTTCAAGTGGGCAGATCAATATATTTTTCTGACTGCTTTTTCCATCATCATTCTCACGGGCAACTTTTGTAATTAATTCCCTTTCTGATCCCGCACAGGAAAAGAGCTCTGAACTTGAGAGGATCATGTGAGTTTAATTCTGAACTGCATTAATATTGTATGTGTACGCAATACTTCATAAGAGTTCACACAAAAAGCTTGGCAGCCCACTCCTCTTAACTGATCTGTGGTTTTGCTACTCACAAGTTAATTAGGGACACCTCCTTTGCATCTACACTCATTGGCCAGTTTATCTCCTTTCACCCCAAATGCCACCCTCTATTCCATATACCTCTTTACACCACACTTCACTCCACATACCTCCCTCCACCCCATATACCACCCTCTGCAACATATACCGCCCTCCACCTCATATACCGCCCTCCACCCCATATACCACCCTCTACAACATATACAGCCCTCCACCTCATATACCACCCTCTGCAACATATACAGCCCTCCACCTCATATACCGCCCTCCACTCTATATACAGCCCTCTACAACATATACAGCCCTCCACCTCAAATACCGCACTCCACTCTATATACAGCCCTCTACAACATATACAGCCCTCCACCTCAAATACCGCCCTCCACTCTATATACCGCCCTCTACAACATATACAGTCCTCCACCCCATATACCTCCCTCCACCTCATATACCGCCCTCTACAACATACAGCCCTCCACCTCATATACCGCCCTCCACCTCATATACAGCCCTGCACCCCATATACTGCCCTCCACCCCATATACAGCCCGGTACCCCATATACTGCCCTCCACCCCATATACCGCCCTCCACCCCATATACCGCCCTCCACCCCATTTACAGCCCTACACCCCAAATACTGCCCTCCAGTCTATAAACAGCCCTCCACCCCACATACCGCCCTCCATCCCATATACAGCTCTCCACCCCACATACCAACCTCCACCCCATATACTGCCCTCCACCCCATATACCGCCCTCTACCCCATATACAGCCCTCCACCCTATTTACAGCCTTCCACCTCATACACCGCCCTCTACAACATTTACAGCCCTCCACTCCATATACCGCCCTCTACCCATATACAGCTCTCCACCCCTTACACCACCCTCCACTCTATATACCGCCCTCCACCCCATATACGGCCCTCCACCCCATATACAGCCCTCCACTCCATTTACAGGCCTCCACTCTATATACCGCTCTCCACCCCATATACAGCCCTCCACTCTATATACCGCCCTCCACCCCATTTACAGCCCTCCACTCTATACACCGTCCTCCACCCCATATACAGCCCTCCACTCTATATACCGCCCTCCACTCTATATACTGCCCTCCACCACATATACACCCCTTCACCACATATACTACTCTCTACCCCATGTACTGCCCTCCACTTTTATAACGCCCTCCACCACATATACAGCCCTCTACCCCATATACCACCCTCTTCCCCATATACTGCCCTCCACCACATATACCGCCCTCCACCACATATACCGCCCTCCACCCCATATACAGCCCTCCACTCTATATACCCCACTCCACCACATATACTGCTCTCTACCCCATATACAGCCCTCCACTCTATATACCCCCCTCCACCACATATACTGCTCTCTACCCCATATACTGTCCTCCACCCCATATACCACCCTACACCCCATATACAGCCCTCCACCCCAAATACCGTCCTCCACCCCATATACCACCCTCCTCTCCATATACCCCCTCCACCCAATATACCGTCCTCAACCCCATTGATGGAGACAGAGGGTGGATAACCTACGACAGTAAACCTACAAAGTGCACCTGCACTCTTATTGGAGTGGTGCCCTCAGAGCTAGAGTACTTTTTAAATTAGGGAACATAATTGGACCACAATCTGTTACAATGTTAATTTACAATAAGACTACAATTAATAATCAATAAAGGGATTGTGACTGGTTTAAAATTAGCTTAAAATAACTACTGCATTTCTGATTGATTGAGAAGACAATGTAAGGTAGTAAGGTAGCTCTGAGGCTTAACAGTAATTTTTAAGATTGTTTTATATTTGAGAGAACATTATTTACACTTTTTGTACCTGGAGGATTCAAATGTACCTAAATGGTGGCCTTTTTTCTGATAGTATATATGGTACAATAATTTACAATGATTCATTAACCCTGAACAAGCTATAAATAAGCCTAAAGACCCAAACACAAAACAGTATATTCTGCAGAAACACTATCCACCCTCTATATGATCGCCAAGAGTCTTGACAGTACATAATGGACATGATGAATCAGAGCCTGAGCCACGATTACTCAGAGCCAGAGGCTGAGCCCAAATCCTAAAAAACATCCTTTCCTGTCTGTGTTCCTTGATTTTTCCAGATTTGTAGCCTGTGGACCCACTCAATATGGTGGCAGAGCTGAATAGCATGATTAACGTTGTTACAGATAAAATCAAGGAAAGCAGATCTGACACCTTTCATTACAGTAGCTTTTCAGATGCAGCCGATGAGCTCCAGTAGAAAAGCTTACAATCTAGATGCGTAAATCAGTGCAGCTGAATTGTAGACCACTTGGCCATCTTTTCATTTCAAATGCTTTTTTTACTTTACACCACCATAAAATGGCTAGGAGGTACAAGGTAGGCGTTCCTGGTCACAAGTGTGTATCATTACATACTTAGCCTAGAACAAATAAAGTGTTCGTCTCTCCCTCTCTGTCTCTCTCTCTCACTCTCTCTCTCCCTCTCTCTCTCTCTCTCTCTCTCTCTCTCTCTAGGATGCTTCAGGAACAGAACGAAGATCTCCACAACACTTTGCGGCAGACGGCGGTGCGTATGGAATGCCTAGGAGCCGAGTTCATGACTGGACATCAGCTCCTGGAATCTGAGCTCCAGAGAACCCGTGTGGAGCTCAGCAGCATGATGGACAGGTTTACAAGGTCACTGACCAATACAGTGTCTTGTTTTGTTGAATGTACTACAGCCATGTCTGATCTACACATTGCAAAATGTGTGCTGCTGGAACGTCAGAGCATTCTCCCCTGTCTCTTTTTAGGCTCCAGGATAACTATTCTTCCACTCAACAGACCAATCACCTTCTAGAGAGAAAACTACACACTGTGGTAAAGACCGTCGTTTAGTGCAATAACTCAAGGTGTAACCTCAATTTTTCATTTTCTCTCTGTGAAAACAATTATGCTGATTTAAACCGTCCAAAACTTTGAAGGCACGTCTCAGTTCTGCCTCTTTTGCTGCTTTTCTGGGATGGATTTATAAAAAGATGGTGGAACATTTGATTGCTTTTAGCCACAAGAGCATTAGTGAGGTTGGGTATGGATGCTGGATGATTAGATCACGAACACTGTGTGCCATTTACAAATTCCGTCATTAGAAGCAGTGTCCGGATACTGTTTACAGCCTGTCTACAGCTCTGGAAAAAAATAATGTTCAGTTTCTCAGGTTTTATCTTTTATAGCTGAACAGCTTTGCCTTCGTTTTTAAGAACTGCTGACAATATTTCTCCTAATTTCCAAATAAAAATATTGTTCTTTA
>JBBPCX010070754.1:0-10447 GCA_037974365.1 Hydrocynus forskahlii
GTAGACAATGATATCAATTAGGTAATAATTATATATATATATATGTAAAGCAAGGATAATTCACTTTTCCGTGAATTGGGCCTTTGAAAGTGCAAACTCTGGCAAAACAACTCTAACTGACATTAAAGTAAACTTATGTAACTATTTCACTACTGGACATGTGGATCCATTTCTGATGCCACATTTCAATTCCAGTTCTGTCAGTTCTCCCAGCTTGAGAACCCACCACACATTATGCAAGGTGGGAGCAGAAGTAGGCCAGCATTTTTCAGTTCTGCAAGAAACCTCTTTAGAGGGGAGTGCAAAAAAGAGTAAAAAGTGGCAAAAAGACACTCTTAATGCAAAAGTTTGTTGAATAAATGATTTCCCATGTTTGTCATGGCTAATTAGGAGCTTTCCTTTCTTTGGTGAGAGGAAGCCAGAGCAAGTGGAGCCAAAGCCAATTCCGACACTCCAGAAGGAGGGCTGGAAACACTTCCTTTGACTCTGAGACTCCATGCATTTATTCATTCCCACTCCCCTCGCGTCTTTGAACCTCCTCCTCTTCACCGCCCCTGTTACTGGAGATAAAACGCAGCCTGGTGAAAAACTCCTCCATCTTAGACTTTTTTGTTACAGGTTTGTGTGTGCCGCCGCGTTTAGTCTTTTTGCTTATCACTGACGCTGAATGCTTTTGTCTTGAGGGCTCAGGCTGAGGGTCATCTGTCTCTTCGTGAACTCTCTGTGGGAAGTAAATCAGTCCAGCCTGGGTGAACTCCCGAGAAGGCTTCTGGCTATTCTTCACTTCAAGGTGACCCGTCCCCAGTGGGAGAAGGAGACAGCCACACAGTCTCCTGATAAACTTCAAATAAATACAGTACAATGGACATCCAAGTAGCAATGGGAGCCATTTTGAACATGCTTTGCGGAATGTCCACGAAAATCATATTCAGCCTGGTGGGAAATTAAAGTAGCTACTTACAATTGTATGTTTTGACAAAAAAAGTGTTCCACTTTGTCGTATTCTCTATTTTAATAGTAATATCTGCATATGTGGTCAGTGCAAGTGTGGTGTGCCAGAAGGGCACATAGAAACAAAGTTACATGAGTTTTGAGAACATTCAATAAATAAATGGTCATACAAGTTTTGCCATTTTATAATTATCTTAAGCAATGAACTTCCTATAGCATTCTCCCAGCCTCAGTAGTCAAAAGTGTCTATTCAGGTCTTTACAGTTGCAAACTAATACATTTATTTTAATCGCATTAAGTTATACCCATGACTTTCCCTGTTAACCTGACTTATTGAAAGCCTTCTTGAAAATAAACGTATAGAGATTGTATTTCTTCCCCAGTGATGGTAGCTTTGAAGGTTCAACCACCTGACTTTAAAATAAAACCTTTTTGAAATACTGATAATACTAGTTTTCATTCCCTGGTGCTGGAGCTTGAGCAAATTATCACCGCTTTTCTGTTTGTGACCATTATTTTGGGAAGCAAAAGCTAAGCGTGACCAATGCGAACCTACTGTGTTACACAGAAGGCCACTGCAACAAATGCACAAAGCAGTCCGTTTTTAGGAGTAAATACATAGGCTCTTCAGAAACCAAGGCTATGTTCTTATGTACTGAAATCTAGTGCCTTATTTCAGTTAAAAGGCTGGACATCGTCTTACTGAAGCGTCTAACCAGCACAGTCACAGCTGTGGTAACAAAGTCCTTGAAACTGAGGCCTATCTGTGTAAATATAATAACTCACTCTGCCTGCGTGGTGTCCAGCCGCCACACTCGCACTGCATTCCAGCAGCACTGCGAGAGGAGAGCTGGAGGTTACTTTTACTTCACGATTAATAATTCATCAAAGAGAGATTTCTGCAAAGAGCCTAAGTGATCCGTGTGATGATGCCAGTATACAAATGAGCTCGTTTTTCACCAATGGGTCCTCAGGGAAACATGAACAGCAACCTGAACACTTACACGTCCTCTCTTCATGTCTTTTCAATCAAAAATATGGAGAATTAGGCTGCAACTTCCCTCCTGCTTCAGGCATGTTTTTAAATGAAATAAAGACCGTCATAAACATATACATGCTGCAGATGTGGACGTTTTTACATATAATACGAACAGCAGTAACAAAGAATAGAAAAGTGAAGTTCGGTGACCTTTAAAGGGTCTGCAATTTCTTATTTATATTTCAATTGCTGACAAGTGTCTGACTGAATTATCTACGTCATAGAGCTGGTGCACTGAATATTCTAGTGCAGTTGCGTAGGATTTTGCAGTTTCTGTATGAATGGTTATGGTCAGATGTGTTTCTGACACTATTCATTGATATTCACTATTCAAAGATCTACTTTAAAGGCCTGGAGAAAATCTACCTGTAAAACATGTATTTTCCTGCTCGGCAAAACATCAGATTCAAATTTGAATGCTCTATGAACAGACACGAAACCCTCACTTATGAAAAGGACATTTGATGAATAATGAAACTGTCAGTGAAATTGGTGTACAGTCATTTTTACAGACAGACTCAACCACATGCATCATTGATGAGTAGAGGCAATGACTTTTGCTGCACTTTTCACAAGCTCAGTGCCAGCAAAGCCTCGGTGCTCCACAGTCACTGAAGCTTTGGTGTCATCATGTAGTGACCAGTTCAGTGCCCAGGGACGCCACAGCCATCTGTTGCTGGGAGTCCAGGTAAGCATGATTGGCCTCACTTTCTTTGGGTGGGACGGCCCTCCTTGTCCCCCTCATCACTCATCACAATGCAGGTTGAGACCTGTTAGCTTTTACAACAGAATTTGTGATTAGTGTTCTTCTCAAAGTGTGTTGAGCTCTCCAGTGACATGGCTCTAGTGGAGACCGGGTGGTGCTTCATGTACCAGCCCTCCTAGCCTGACAGCATCATGTGGTGGGGAGAATTAGCTAATGGGTGGGGAACTGGCTATGGAAGCACAATGTGGGATGGACAGATAAATAGATAGATAGATAGATAGATAGATAGATAGATAGATAGATAGATAGACAGATAGACATTTAAGTGCAGGGGCATTACATATTCCAGTGCAATTGCACTAGATTTTGCAACACATAATTGTTTCTGTATGAATTATTGTTAAATGCTACATTTTCTGCCACAATAATTTGACCAGACCTTTCTAGGGCAATATTGTTTTTGTCTTTCAATTTATAGATCTTTATATAGCACATAGCGGTGAGGACGTAGACCCTGTCCACCCCCAATCCTCCCCATTTGAGCATGAGAACAACACAAAAACTATTAAAAAGGCTATTAATAATAAACTAACAAAATAAAAAAGGAATAACAGTAAACTTAAGCAGGTGCATGGATAGACAGGCAGCAGACAGACGATTCAAAAAGACAAAATGTAAAAAAAACCCATCACGGACAGACAAAAAGACAGGATCACAAAAGACATATGCATATACACAGACATTTTTTTTTTTTTGCAAAAGATGATAGAAGCAATCAGCCACAAGAGGCTGTGATTTCACTGCAGAGCTGTCAGGCATTTGACATAAAAAATATGATCAAATACATCAATAAACCAATGTAATTTATTATTTATTCATGTTCCTATATATTTTTTAACAATAGTCACAATAATTTCTTATATGACTGCATTAGTACAGAATTCAGTTGATGTGTGTATGCAGGGTTTTAAATATGTCTCAGTAAATCATGATTTTTGAGATGAAAGTTTTACATATCGGTGACTCCATCCCTCTTCTCTGCCCATTACTCACCAAACATGAACATATTCTGTCTGAAGGGGAAAAATCACGAACCCCAAGCCCATAGCCCTGCTTTTCTCTCTCCATGGTTCTTCCTTTTGGGGATGTGGCGACTCATTTGAAGTTCAGGTTTTCTATTTCTGAACTTTGCGCACTCCTCCTGTCACAGCCATTCGCTCTCATTCACGCACGGTTGGTCTAAAGGCAGGGCGCAGCCGATAGGTTTCCTATTCATTTTCCATCCAATTCTCCCTCTCCTCGCCCCTTTTTTCTATCTGTCCCTTCCCTTCCCTGCCCTCGTCCCTCCTCGCTTCCTTCTCACTAATAAAAGTATGGGAGTACGCTCTTTAAATTCCTCTGGATGGAGCCGGGAGATAATAATCACGCTATCAAAAAATCACCGCGCCCGCTCAAGGATGCAGTTATGTTGTGAGCGGCCGTATCAATAAACACTTTTTATGGGTCAGGAGTTACGAAGGCGGTTGTGAGGCACGTTCATAGAGGCCCTGTTCTGTTTGACTATATCCTCTGTGAATGTGTAATGTGTGACAGCTTGTGTATTGCGCTGGAGCGGTAACTCAGCTCGGGTCATTACCGGGAGTGAGTCAGAGAGCGTTTTGTAGATTTACATCAGGGCCTTCATGACGAATTTAAACTCCTTTTTTCTGAGGCTAAATTGCCTCCCTTCTGCAACTTACCGATTCAGTTTCTACTTTAAATAATGCAGTTTATGAGAGAGAGGGAGAGAGAGAGAGAGCGAGAGAGACAGAGTGAGAGAGCAAGAGAGTGAGAGAGAGAGACAGAGAGAGAGAAAGAGAATGAAAGAGAGAGAAAGAGAGAGAGAGAAGGAGAGAGAGAGAGAGAGAGAGAGAGAGAGAGAGAGAAAGGAGCAAAAGATTGGGATGCAGAGGGAGTGAGAAAGACGGAGTGAAACAGACAAAGGGGGAGGCAAAGGAGGGAGACAAAAAGAAAGACAGTAGAAAAGGACAGACATAATAAGAGAGAAAAGAAGAGAGAGAGAGAGAAAACAGACACAGGGGAGACAGAGAAACAAGGAAAGAGTGAGAAGAGAGGGAGAAAGGAGAGAAAGAATAAGAGGGAGGGAGAGAGGCAGAGAGAGAGGGGGAGGACGAGACAGAGAGAAAGTGTTAGAGAAAAGAAGAGAGAGAGAAAGTGCTAGAGAAAAGAAGAGAGATATTGAGAGAAAGCAAGAGACAGAGGGAGTGAGAGAAAACAGACAAAGGGGAGAGAGAAGTGAGAAAGAAGAAAATTAGTGAGAGAGTAGAGAAAGAATTAGCGAGAATACGTGAGAGAGAGAGACAGATCAAGCGAGAAAACAAGAAAAGAGAGAGGGTGAGATAAAAAGGAAGAGAAAGATGTTAAGAAGAAAGAGAAAGTAGACAAAGGGGGAGACAGAGAGAGAAAGAAATAGTGAACAGAGAGGGAGAAGGGAGGGAAAGAATAAGAGAGAATTTCAGAAAATGAGAGAAAGAGAGAGATTGAAAGAAAAGAGCATAAGAGAAGAGAATAGCGAGGAACAACCAAATAAAGCGATTAGAGGAAAAAAACAAAGTTTTCAGTTCATGAAGTGCTCAGTGGTGTGTTCAGTTCATTTTAAGTGTTAGAAATAAATGTTAAAACAAACATGGATGGAAAAGTCGTCTATGCGACACGTTCCTGTTGAATGGCATGGAAATAATAAGGTGCAGAACTCTCAACAGAAATCTCTCAAGACCACTTCAGTGCTTCAGTGCTTCAGCGCTTTTTCCTGGCCGGGACTCTTTTAAAAATAACACAGCTAAAATGGGTTCCTTTGAGCTCTGTCACGGAATAACCACTTTAGATCTCCTAAAACCACTTCAACGGAGGTGGAAATTTCAGGTACAGTGTGTGAAAATCCTCCCCGGGATTTTATTCCTACTGCCAGGGATCCTGGAAGGCAAAATGATTTAGTTTTTTTTCCCTGCACAGACAAACCTGGATGGCTTGAAGCAAGTCTGTTTCACCAAACTGGTGGAAGATGGACCTTCAGAACTAAGGTGCACCAACCTTGGATTCCCTCAAACATGTGTCCAGGCAGTCAGGAGGATTATTACTTTTTTAGATATCATATTTTCATCTTTGCCTTTCGATTTACTCTTTTAGAAGAACCATTATTTTAAATGAGGAACACTGTATGAATGAAAGTATTGTGACACACCTGTTTTTCAGGGTTGGGGCTAGACTCCTTACTTCCAGTTAAAGACTTAATCTTACTGCTTCAGCAGACCAAGACATTCTGGACGACGCCATGCTTCCAACTTTGTGGACACAGTTTGGGGAAGAACCTTTTCTATTCCAGTATGACAGTGCACCAGTGCACAAAGCAAGCTCCATAAAGAAATAGCTGGATGAGTTCAGTGTGGAAGAACTTGAATGGCCCACACAGAGCCCTGACCTCAACCCCATCCAACACCTTTGAGATGAACTGGAATGGAGATTGTGATCCAGGCCTTCTCATCCAACATCAGCCTGACTTCATAAATGCTCTACAGAAAGAATGGGCACAAATTCCCAAAGAAACTCCAAAATCTTGTGGAAAGCCTTCCAACAAGAGTGGAAGCGGGGACTAACTCCATATTAAAGTCTATGTATTTGAATGCAATGTCACCACAGTCCCTGTTGGAGCAAAGGTCAGGCGTCCCAATACTTTTGTCCATATAGTCTATGTGAATGTTCAGAGAAGTGTCTCAGAAGATGTGGTTTCAGTGGAAGATTCTGTGAAGAACTTTTGGATTGTTTGGAGATTTATTTTAATGTTTTCCCTAGAACCATTAGGGACCTTTATGGTCAAGAGGGTACAGACCCTGGACATCCAGTTCAGTTTCTACAACCAAAAGCGACTCGTGTCAGTCTGGTGCATCTGGACTTACCCCAACCTCCACGTGGTCGGAGCCTTTGTCATCTTGCTTGTGCAAAATCTCAAAGTAGTAGCGCCTGGAGGACATCAGGCTGTGGGGATGGAGGGAGAACAGGGAGGAGGGAGAGAAAGAGGAAAAGGAAAACACAAGTCAGTGCAGAAGAGAAGTGAGGGGCAGCGGGAGTTAGAGAGGTAAGGAGAAAAAGGACAGTGCTGAAGGGTCTTCTCCGGCTCCATATGAGAACACATGCTGGGTTAAGTACACTGTCAGAAACAGCGTCTCTAGGGAGCAGTGACACAAAGTACAGCAGCACAACCATCTGCTCCCCACCACGGGACAGGGATAGGGTCTGACTAGAAACCCCTCCTGATCACAAACTTCAGGGAAATGAGCCAAACACGAGAGAATAAGCCGCTTAACTCCAAAGGTGGGCCGACTTTCCACAACTATTATTTGATTTACTAAACAAAGAGAATGGGACTACGTAAGAAACTGTCCCAGAGACATAAATGACTCTATGTGCACCATATTATGTAGTATTTATAATATAATATATTGTAAAATAGACTACCTGTATTTCAACAATATGTTACCTTTGTACAACCTTGCTGGGCATTCCATTCCAAAATCATGGAGCTGCCCCTTTCCCTCTTTCACTCATCTAAGACGTTCCCCGAGATTTTTGGTTTGTGGCCATTCAGTTAAATCTGTGTACTAATTTACTGTGTTTTATCTACATTACAAATGATTATGCTTGGAATTAATTCTTTTTTTTATCTGTTTGTTTCTCTAGCAAGATGCCCCTTGTCTACCATAACATGTAGAGAAAAGTGGTTCAGTAGGAAAAAAGGGGGGTGTAGAAAGAAGAGGAAAGCAGATAGATAGGGAAAGCAAGACAGTGAGAGAGAAAGTGATGGGTGACAGATGGCTGGGCCTGGTGTGTCTGAGTAATACTTTAAGTCAGACAGACAGATAAGAAGCATGTGACACGTCCTTCATGTAGCCTATATATCACACGAGGCTTCTCAAAGAACCTCTGACTTACTGCTTACCCAAGAAATCAATGTTCCTCTGAGAAGAGAAAGGAGAGCATTGGGGTTTGGATGTACTGTTTGACTTCTGGACTCCATGGACAGGCTCTTGTTAGGCATAAGAAAAGGGGTCACATTTTTTGATGGTCAACTGTAGCTTTGTGGATGCTGTGCTGGTCTGTAACTTATATTCACACATACAGTCCGAGCATATCCAGACACTTCTTTTAATCAGTAAGTTCAGTTTCTTTCAGGCCTCCATTTACCCCAAGACAGGTTTAGTGTCCACATTCTGCTTTTGTTGTTTTGGACTAATGATATCAGGCTAACCTAGCAAAATTTGTCTACTCTTTGGTCTATATTTGGTCTAGTCACTTCTGGCTTGAGGAAACTCTAAACTGGATGAGGAGCTTACACCTAACTGCTAACTGGCTACATTAGTGTAAGTGTGTGTAAAGTGTCCCTTTGTAATAAGTGAACACACCACAGCACAGTGTGAACAGCACACAATTCTTCTGTGCATTTAACCCACTCACCAAGTGAAGCAGCGGGCAGCAAGGAACATTGTGGCCGGGGAGCAGTGTAGGTGGACCGTACCTTGCTCAAGGATACCTTAGTGGTGCCTCTAGCAGTCCTGGGGTTCAAACCCACAACCTTCTGATCACAGGGGCAACTTCCTAACCCATAGGCCGCCAGCAGCCCTAAGAAACTCAGTACAAACCTAAAGCCAAAGCTTAAATTCTGCAATGCTTACTGACAAAAACTATGAATATGATCAGCTAAACTGAGCGGGTAAGTCTCCTAATGAAGCCTGACATCATGCCTATTTAACACTGTAAAATGGTTTGTGTCCCTATTTGTGACATGTGTCCCACGTTGTAAATGTAGTAATGAAGGTCACCAAGCATGAAATGGTTATCCAATGTGAAATGGAGCATTTACACTTCCTCTCAGACCTTTCCAAATTCACTTAACAGTACAAACACATGGCTTTGATAGGCCTGTATTAGCAAAACAGCTCCCCTCCCCTCCCCTGCGTTTGAAGCTAAGTTGATGTTTATGAGTGTGGAAGAAATCAGCCAGCCACAATTCACATTACAATGCAGCAAACAGCAGAAGATGAGGGCGGGTGGGCGAAAGAATGAATGTCAGCTGAAAAGATATCCCTGAGACCGAAGATAAGTGCTTTTGAGTGCATTTGTGTGTGTGTAGAAAATGTTCAGGACAGAGGAAAACAGAAGTAACCTATTATGGACTGACACCACGCGCCAGACTTTCCAAAGTGCTTTTAACATACGCTTTATCGGTCTTCTTTTTTTTTTAACCCAAAGCTGCCAAACCATTTTTTGTTTAGTGAAGTTTTACTGAAGAATGAGAGTTAGAAACTTCCTGAGCCACACACACACACACACACACACACACACACACACACACATATATCTATAGTGGCGCCTTATAGTCATGTGTGAACACACCACAGCACACAGTGTCAACTTCTTTCTCTGTATTTTATTAACCCCTTCACCAAGTAAAGCAGGGGGCTGCCACCAACACGCCCAGGGAGCAGTGTGTGGGGACGGTACCTTACTCAAGGGTACCTCAGTGATGACACAAGCAGTCCTAGGCTTCGGACCCACGACCTTCTGAGTGGTGGTGGCCTAGTGGGTAGGACTCTTGACTCTGGATTGAAAGGTCGTGGGTTCGAATCCTACCTTCAGTACACCACCACTGGGCTCCTGAGCAAGACCCTTCACCCCAAGTTGCTCCAGGAAGATTGCCCCTTCTAGTTAGGGAATGGAAGTCGCTTTGGATAAAAGCCTCTGCTAAATGCTGTAAATGTAAATTATCACAGGGACAAAGCTCTAACCACTAGGCCACTGATAATATATATGGTTATGCTAAATTCCTTATGTGTTTCTATAAAGCTTTTTCGATGTCAGGCAAGAGAAAAAAAAAAGTCCTCTACTTTCAGTGGAAGCTAATGAAAAGAGAATTTACTAATTTTGGTCAAAGGCAACATTTTTCAAATTCTAAAATGAAAGAACTCAACCATAAATCATCACAGACATTTTGGTGTCCACCTTCATGACAGGTCAACACATAGGCTGTATACAGGAAGGGTAGGAGCACGCACTTCTTTCTGAGGAAGCTCAGGTTCTTTAATGTTTGCAGTGCGACGCTGAAGACCACCCTGACTACATCTCTATTGCCCTTCTTTGCAGCAATATGCCAGGGAGGCAGCATTACAACCAGAGATGCAAGGAAGCTCAACAAAGTGATAAAGAAGGCTGTGATGTTCTCTTAAAGATTTTGAGGTTGTGGTAGCAAGGGCGACACTAAAAAGCTATTACCCATAAGGGCGATGTATTACACGCCCTACACGACAGCGAAGCCCCCTCACCAATAGACTCATTCAGCTCCTTTGTAGCAAGGAAAGGTACAGGAGGTCATTTTTCACCAGCAGCAAGTTCTCGGTACAATGGTTCCTCACGGGCCAGGACATCATGATGCAATAGAATAAGCCTGGACTGTCCATTGAATAAGCGCAGACTATTAGATCTCAGACTTTCAATCGTGACTATAGAGAAGTGATTCATACGACTGGTTTCTCACAGATATAGTTACTTATGCTTTACAGCTATTTGTAATCTTGACTGAATATTTGTAAGGTTTATTTTATTACTCTTAAATATTTATTATCTGCAGTCCTATTCTGCTGAGAGTTGTGAATTTCCTTATATAATGTATTCTAAAAATGGAGGCCCGAGCTGGATATATA
>JBBPCX010070755.1:0-10444 GCA_037974365.1 Hydrocynus forskahlii
GTATGTATATTATTATATAAGTAAATAATAAGTAAACAATATATTCATAAATATCAGTGCAACAGTGCAATAATGATACAAATATACAAATATACCAAAATCAAATCACAACTAAATGGAAGCAGATAGAACAGCTGCAGGTAGGGTGTGGTTAGAAATGAGAAAGAAGATAAGAGGGGAGCTTTAGAGTATAAGGTAACTTTTTACTAAAGTACGTAATGGTGCGAGTTATTAGTAGTGTTTACACCAGCAAATAAAAATTGTCTGAGTTACACATACATATCTCTTTATACTGGCACCTGCAAATGGATGAAATACACTTTATGGACAAAAGTATTGGCACACCTGACCATTTCCCTAACAGGGACTTTTATACATTTTTATTACACCAATTAATGATATTGTATTCAAATCCATTGACTTTAATAAGGAGTTGGTCCCTCTTTGCAGCTTTAACAGCTTCCACAAGAATTTGGAGTTTCTGTGGTCAGACACTGATGTTGGATGAGAAGGTCTGGAACACAATCTCCGTTCCAGTTCATCCCAGAGGTGCTGGATGGGGTTGAGGTCAGGACTCTGTGTGGACCAGTCAAGTTCTTCCACACTGAACTCCTCCAGCCATGTCTTTATGGAGCTCACTTTGTGCACTGGGACACAGTCATGCTGGAGTAGAAAAGGTTCTTCCCCAAACTGGGTCAACAAAGTTGGAAGCATGGCGTTGTTCAAAATGTCTTGGACGAGATAGGAAGGTGACATCGCTTCCTAAAACTCTTTGCTTTGATTTAGAAAAACTAGCATATTTTGACTTATTATTTGAACTATGAACAGGAAATAAATGATGTGTCATAAAGCTGTCTGAGAATAATCTATATGTGGGGCACAGTAAAGACTGGGCCCACCTGCACCATGAGCCCTTATGAACAAAGTAATCAGTGTTTTTGTAGTTAAATGCTCTGAGAAACCTGTGAAGGCAGAATTGGTCACAGTGGTGATCATAGGAACCAGACATCCGAGGTGTTAAAACTAATAGGAAGTTTTCCCTAAAATATTTTTTAATCCATTCACAACAAAAGGGTTCATAAAGAATAATATACAGCAAAATAGTACTCTTTTTCTGACTGACCACTATTTTACCATTATCAGCATACAAAAATATATTCGGCCATATTTGTGTTTCAGACAGTACAATACTTGGTTCTTATCACTACTACTATCGAACTATGTTTCAAAAACCATTTCAAATCAAAACCATCTTTACATCTAAATAATTATGTATAATATACACAAAATTTCATGGTTTTTATGGTTGGGTGTTGCAAAAAGCTGCATGTCGTACCATGTATGATGGTGTATGTGACAAATAAAATCTGAATCTGAATCAGAATAAAAAAAAATAAAACAGTGAAATTCCCAATTACTTTTCTATTCTTTAATCTTAATACATCTGTTCAGCTTTGTCGACTTTTACCTCCGCCATCAGTACTTTTTGTGACGGGTTTAGGCTGGTGTACCCACTTCTGGTTATTTCCTCAGCTCATACAGCGATTACATTCACACCGTGGTCAAAATTGACAGCTAGTGACTTTTCATGTAAAGGGAAATGAAATGGCCTGGCTGACAAAAGGCTCTCTGGCATCACAGGAAAATACAAAAAGAAATTCAGAATAAAACACAGAGACACAAAGATGTAGATAAAACTATAAATGTATTTAATCATAAAACAAATAGCTTTCAAAATGAAATGTCCATTAATGCAAACAGATACTCAGTAGATGCTCCTGCAGCTGTGATAATGACTCCTGTATTTGTGAGGGCAGCGCATGGCCAAGGTCCCTCACTGCGCGAGATAAGAAAATCTCCGCTGCCTCTTGGACCGCAGCTCGAGTGAGATGGTCATTTTCAGTCCACATGGGTGCGCGAGATAAAGTGAACCGCTCTGTAATGGAACAGCGAAGATGACCTGGAGGGCACAAGATGAGACAAGCATTGCAGATCAGATCAAAAAGCACATCCTGGTATGTTTCTAATGTGAACACAGAGAAACTGCTGTGATTATTGGATTAGTTCCTTTTCAGTCTCAGTACTTGGCAATTCAAGGGCACGTAGTGCCAATGAATGAGTTGCTTTAACTGATATTAATATGCTTTCACTGCAAAAAGAGAGGAAAAAATGAATTAAATTTCACTTTTCCACCCAGCAAGGTGTTTGAAAAACAGTCCTTGAGGCCACACCAATGGCGCTTTCCCACTGGTACAAGAAATCGTGCCGTACCATGAAAACAAGTTTTTCCATTACCATTAAAACGTCCTGTACCTGAGCTGCTCGGCCGCAAGGCCAAAAGTGGGCTGCAGCCAAGCTGACTGCTTTCTGATTGGCTGAAATGTTGTCATGACAGCAGAAAGACTTGGAAAGAGGCCACAACGGAGACACAAACTAACAACTGGGAAGTGATGAAGTTCAAGCTTGACTGTCTGTTTGGGCTGAAGATAAATTTCAGTGTTAGTTTTCTATGACTCTAACAAATTTATCTTTAACTCTGTGAAAAACATGAAGGTGATCCAGGACGGCACTAACAAGTTACCTGGGTTCGGTTTTCATCACACGGATAAAGAATGCAGAGAAAGAAAAAATCAAACAAAATTATAAATGATAAAAGACCACAATGACAAAAGCAGCTCTGACAGAAAAGCCCAAAAATAACATGGACCATCCCTGAACCATCAAGTATTGGGACACCTGACCATTTCCCTAACAGGGACTTTTATACATTTTTATTACACCAACTAATGATATTGTATTCAAATCCATAGACTTTAATAAGGAGTTGGTCCCCCTTTGCAGCTATAACAGCTTCCACAAGAATTTCTGTGGGAATTACAGCTAAAAAATACACTAGAAAATCAAAGAGTGCTACACTTCCATTTCCTCACAGGACAGCACGGTTCCTGTATACCTGTGGAAAAGTGCCTCAAGATTCAGCTCAGCCCAGAGTTTTTAAATGGTCCACATAATGGAAACGCTCATAGTCAGTCTAAAAGAACGAGAAAGCATTTGGATTTCACCTGTCACCACTTCTTCATAACTGAGCATCAGCATCCACACAAGTTTTAGAAGTTCATCCCACCTTCTCCATCTCTCTGTACCATCCTGCAACCAAAAAGAGCATGATAAACCAGGATGCAACAGAAGAAAATCTGCTGGTACAGCACTCACAGCAATCTTTACACACAGCAATGTCAGTGTTCCACTGTTCATTGTTACACTAATGTTCTTGTCATTGTGTTAAACTTTTGTTTATCGTCTATCTTTTTATTTCAGTATTGTATTACTGTATCTTTTATTCTTTCATTCTTTGGGCAGCTGGTGGTCTGGTAGTTAGGGAGTTGCCTCTGCAGTCAGAAGGTTGTGGGTTCAAATCCCAGCACTGCTAGTATCATCACTGAGGTTCCATTGGCAGTCCCCTGCTTCACTTGGTGAATGGGTTAAATGCAGGGAAAGAATTTCACTGTTCACACGGTGTGCCGTGGGGTGTTCACGCATGACTGTAAGGGGGCGCTTTACTTTAGTTGTTGCAATGAGGATTCATGTGATGCAATGGTTCCCCTTGGGATAAATAAAGTTCTTTCTGGTCTTATCCTATATAGTCAGCAAATTAGGCCCCGTAGGTCACTGCTGCCTCACCGTTGGATCTGGTGGCAGAGTGGAGGTCTGCAGGAAGTGGAGCAGCAGTTTCAGTGACATGGGCAGAGGCTTCTTCTGAGAACATGCCTGGTCCAGCAGCAGCTCCAGCAGCTTACATCTCAGAAGGTTGCTCTCCAGGGTCCTCAACAACAGCAATCTAACATGTGCACATAAAGAGAAGAGAAACAAATAAAGTTGATACTATCTAAATACACAGTCATCACAAATTGTGTAAGAAAATATTGGTACACAGAGCATTCTGTTGAATTGTGATGAACTGTGAAACAGTAACAGACAGAAAAATGGTGACAAGATACGGTCCTTTTTCATTATTACTGTACAACATTTTTACTATAATGCACATACAATGCCAGTCAACAGTTCGGTCACAGGCTTTTGTATCTTACTAACTTAACATTTACTAAAAATACACTCAATATTCTTTACTAAGAAATGCATTTACATACAGCACTGAAATTGACTTTAACCAAAAGATCAGTCAGGACTTACAACATGCTAATGCTTTTGTTTTACTGGTTTGATAAATAGTCCAGAAAAGCAATAGTGCAATGTTCCCTTACGCATTTACTACCTGCATTTGATCATTTAATAACTGCATTTGATCATTTAATATCTGCATTTGACCATTTACTAGCCGCATTTGATCATTTACTACCTGCTTTTGATCATTTACTACCTGCATTTGCAAAAAAAGTCTTCATGATGCAGGTAAACACACTCTCACCTGAGCTGCCTGCATGGAGCAGTGCTGTTGAGGCTGTTGCACAGCTCCTGAGAGAGCTTATTGGAGCTGCAGGTGGGTGTGCGGTCCACCTCCATGGCTAATAACAACATCCTCTGCAGTATCAGCACCATCCTAGAGGGAAAAAAAACAACCACTGTTGATTTAAAGGGCACCATGTCACCATAAAACTGGTGAAGTAAATAAACAGTGCTGAAGAGTCTAAAACATACCATTCATTCTCTAGTCCAGAATAAAAATTATACTCCAAAAACAGCTTTTTTTTATTCAATATTTGTGATGTCAAAAAAACAGTACATTTTCATGTGACTGCATATTTTCAACCTACAGCAGTTCAGCCTAGCTCACTCAAATTATCAAGTATTTTAGCCCCGAAAGGTACAGAAAGGTACAACAGACAGACATACATTTCATTTATGATAATTAAATTTGATTTGATAATTAATTTATTTAATATACAAAAAAATTAGTAATCAAACTTACTTAAGGCAACATTTTTTTCTCCTTTCTTGCATTTCGTCATCCTCTGAATTAGAGTAAGATTGCTTAGCTGCATCTAACAGCCAATTCATGACATCCCTAAGACGGAAAGGAAGCTAATATTAGTATGTATGGCATTCAAATGTGTAATATGTTACAAAATAGTGCTGGTTGGAGGAAGGAAAAACAGTCTTTCCCTGCACTACAAGTATTCAATCAGGTAATTATGATCCTGAGACTGTGACCCACCTGACCTGTCTGAACTTCAGATGGCATGAGACCATTGCTTTAGCGACAGAAAGGTGAAGCCGTAGCATTGGAAGCTTCATCTGGAAATCGTCTTCCAGGACCTTCAGCACATACTGGAACAGAAGACACTGGACCTCACTCCGGATCACGCTGGCTTCACCCTTAGAAAAACCAGATAAGAAGTAAGTAAGTAAGTAAGTAAGAAAGAAAAGCTTTATTGTCATCTCAGCCATATACATATAGTACACTGGAAATATCATCCTCCTGGTCCATCGGTGCAACATAGAACACAACAGAACAGCAGCACTCAGACAGATCAACAGGGAGGGTAAGGCAGGATTACAAGTTAACCTATTTATTTATAAATAGTTTACAAATAAAAAAAATAAAATAAAATACTACAGAGGGACACATTAGGGAGCCAATATCAATATAGTACTGTATACAGAACTGTAGTATAGATGTAAACATTCATATATATATATATATATTATTATTATTTTTTTTTTAATTTATTTATTTTTTTCAGCCGAAAATGGCAAAAAATGTATGTTTGGTACATACGTACGTATATATACACACACACACACACATATATACACATACATACACACATGCGCACATACACTTATATCAATTCATATATATACAATTATACAGTTTTACAACAATTGTGAATAAGTACAAATGAGAATGAGTAGATCAAAAAAAAAGAGTATACATGATCAAAAACAACTACAATTAAATAGTTAGTTATAATTATAATTGGATGATTTTCCATATATTATTAAAAATATATAATTATAGTCACACTACAATGTTGTATACAGTACACGGTAGAGTTATAAAAACACTAAAGAAACAGTACTCACCTCAAACAGGGACTGAAACCTTTAAAAACAATACAACAAGAGTTATTTTATCGTGCAGGTGCATAAACAATTCCCACCTGTTCAACCATTACTGTTGATAACAATTCCCAGTCCCACGGAACTGTTGATACATCTGCAGGATGGTACCTGGACGAGAAATAAACATTTTCTTTATTGGTGCTCATTACTTTCTTTTTTCTGTCTTTTTTGACTAAACTGTGCACTGTAACACAAGTAAACAGGTTAACACTACTCATCTTACATGCACTTTTTTAGATGGATGGCTCCAGTGGTCATTTCACATGTTTTATTGATTTGTGGAACTACAAGGAACAAACCTAAAGCATTTGCTGCCAATTTTAGGATTATTTATATTAGGGGGAAAAACAATATGTGTACAAAAATACAATATGACTGTTGCACAGGTCATATATTATTTTTTCCAACGTTAAGTTGAGCAAACAAACAGCAAGTGTGCATTAAATGTTTTCAGAACTGGATTTGGACACTTATTTCCGCTTTGAAATATCTACTTTGAATGTGTATTTCCAATATTCCATTACATCCAAGCCCTGCATATGTGAAGCTCTAACCAAGAAACGACTTTTGCAAAGGACTTGTGCTTGATCTTAGGTGGGAATGGGGGAAAAAGGGACAAGAACAATATGAAATATAATATAAATGCAAAATAAAACTCTCCAAAAAATGCTTAGTACTAAATACACCATGCTATAACCACGAAGCGATGTGGTCAGTAAGACAGGGGTATATAAATGCTATAGATAAAATAAATAGATTTTAAAAAATCAATAGTACAATTATAATAATAATAATAATAATAACAATAACTTGATTGCATTTGCACAACAAAACGTGAAGTCCCCTTAGATTACAGAGGCAACTCAACCACAGAAATCGAATAAACTGTCATAATCGGTCCCTGTTTAAAAAACGGATATTTAAGAACATTTTAGCATTCGAATTTTGAGAGCAGCGGCCCCAAAAAACGAGAAGTGGTGTCAAAAACAGGTGGAATGAACATAACAATAAAACTTAGGAACAATAGTGTGACTGCTTCCACAATCACACTAATAATAATGTGGGTTCCCACTCACTTCTGCGTCCTCATCAGAAGGTTGTAGGCCTCTACGGCCAGCACTTCGGAGCACTGCGGATCCAGGAGGATTCCTCTCAGAAGGTGAGACGTGATGTCCGCAGGAGGGAAGTAACGAGGCTGTATGAAATCGGAGAGCAGCTGTAGGGTGCCCTCTGGGTAGTTCTCCTCTATTGTGCTGTAAACCAGGCTCAAGCCCTGCCTGCACAGTGGCTCAGCCGGACCATAGTCCTCTTCTTCCTCTTCATCATCCTCAGGCTGTTAAAGGAAACAGCGGGATTAACAGAGGTTAGATTATATGGAAGTTGTGTGCGACACTTAAAGAAAAAGTTCAACCAAACCTATACTTCACAAATTTACATTTTTCTTATCCCCAAAGTAGTCAGTCAGTCACATCTTGTTCGATTACTTAAGTTTGCTTCTTTAATGTTAACCTACAAGGATAACGTGCCAATGTCATAGAACCGTTTACTCCTCAAATAACCTTGTGAAACTGCTACATCATCACATATTCGCCTCAAACGGTCTCCAGTTATCTCAACCAAATGTAATTTCTGACATTTAATTATTAAAATTGATTAACAAAGTACTGTACAGGACTGTTTATAGTTTCATCACATACTTAAACATACTCGGTTTAATTTGATCATATAGGCAATTCTAACAGACTGGTTAAAGACTCAAAATGGTTTAAGATGAGTTTGTGATGAACAAGGCATTAATGTTTCTTCTGAATAAATTCCCCTTTCCCTGTTGTAGTAACAGCTTCTACTCCTGTGGATGTGGGAACATTGCTGAGGATTTGATTGCATTCTGACACATTTGACATTCGGAACCTTAAAGCAGCTGAATTGATGTCTGGATACTTTCGATATTTTCATAAGCGTACTTGTTTGCTAATTTATTGCTGTAAATTCAGTGTGGGTTGGTAATTTTTGGTACATAAACATCATGCTCCAAGACAGCAGAACGTTCCAAAACAAACTGAGAGGCTACGTAAGTGTCATAAAGAGAAACAGCAAGAGAAATGTTTACCACATCCTGAACTCCTCCCCCAATCAAGTGTTTCAGCTTCTTGAACTGCACCAGAGAAATATGCTGCCTGTCTTGGGTGTGAGACTCATCACAATCTGGGTCCTCATTAGGACCAATGTACTCATCGACCAGGCCAGGTCTCGTCTGTTGACTAGAGGGAGGGATTTCCCATAAGCCTTTGCCATTAAACATTTTCTCAGTGCAGGACTTTAAGGGTGATGGCAGACAAGGACTGCGGGGTGGGCTCTCCATGGTCAGAGAAGGTGAGCTGGCCAGTGTGTCTGGAGAGTCACCGGCGAGGATTTCCGTGGACGTGGGGCTGCAGGGCTGTCCACAGGGCAGGCTGGAGGTGGGAGATGCTGCCCCTGAGGTAGATAACGTTTCGCAGGGTAACTTTGATTGAGCTTGAGGGGTGGGTGACTTATGTGTGTGTTCTATTTCACGCACATCTGTAGTTTCCACAGCCATTTGGGATGCAGATTCAGTCCCTTGAACACTGGAGAGGGTCCACGGTGTGGAAGAACGTTCTTTATGATCTGCGATATTAGATTCGTCAGAAAAAATAACGGCATCTATTTCACTCGGGCAGTAATATGGACTGTCCAGGCTAAAAGGTGAGGGGGCTTGTTCAAGCCAGCTTAGCGGAGAGTCCAGAGTTTCCTTTTGTTCCTCGTGTTGGTTGGTGCTGTGATCACCTGGGGCTGAGAACTCTTGCTGGGGGTGTTTAGTGTTGCACAGTTCCTCTGCATTCCTCTGTAGCTTCTGTGTGGGTGAGATGTGTGGGTTATCAAAAGCATCTGAAAGTTCTTGTGCTTTGATTTCAAAAAGGTCACGTGCACATGGGCATGTGTTTTCCAGCTTCTTCTGGACGCTAATTTCCTCAAAACAAGAATGAACGGAATCATACTGATCTGTGGAATCCTTATCTCGAACAGAAGTCTTGGAGAGAGGAGACTGAGGGCCACTCCCGTCACTAGGATCCAAATAAATTACATCGTTTTCAAGGTTTTTGTTACGCGATGAATGTTGGAAGTTTCCACGATACTTGGTTACAGCACTGAGAGATGATTCCACACAGTGTTCTGCCTCTCTCAGTTTGCGATCTGCCGTTATTCTCTGCAGCTGCGAGTCAGAATTAGATGAGTCGCTGAGAAGATTGTCATCATTCAGATCTATGACTTCGACATGGGTGCTTTGTCCTGTGCTCGATCTCTGTGGGTGCCCAGGCTTCAAGGGCAAAAACTGATGGCCTGTGATATCAATCAGAACCTGAGAAAAACATCAACAGAAGGATGAGACTCATAAAATTCACTGAATGACACAATTATCTCCACCAGAGAGCCAGTGCTGGATAACTACTCAGTATCATTGTTGCTATCAATGACCACAGCATTCATAGTGTATTTAGTGCTAACCATTTTCAGAGTATTTTCTGGAGAGAATTATTTTGACCTGTACTGTACTTTATATTGTTCTTGTGTCTGTGTCTCTGTGCAGTCGTAACACAAGAAATTTACTCTGGGATCAATAAAGTTTTCTGATTCTGATTAATGCCGCACCCTTAACGTTATACTGTATCTCAATTTTAGCCCTTTTTTAACATCATTTGAAAATATTAGCTCACCTTTACATCATCTTCAAGAATGGCGATTAACGGCCCGAGCGAATGAGTTTGAAAAGACTTTGACAATTACATTAACTTACCTTTTAACTTCAGAAATGAGTTTTTTGCCCTCTCCAAGAAAGTTACATTTGTGTGACAGTTTTGCTCAGCGATGATATACTTGCTTTACTACACATGACTGAAACATTTAAAGCATAAAATAAGCCTAGTTAATATACATCACTGTGTCACTGTGTACTGTGTGTTTATGGCTGAAATGACTTGATCAATATACATCAATATACATATTTTAACTTTATACAATTTCCAGTTTGATTTTCAATAATTTATGTTTTAAATTAAGGATGTTTGTAAATTCCACAGAGCTGCAACTCAATGCTACACAGGTTGGTTCGCCTCAGACACTTTTTTCAAGGCCTATGGTGTGGTTTGTGATTAAGGTCTACTGTATTATCAGTAGTCACAGTTATTCAAATCATAAGAATTACTTTAAAGGGGACCTATTATGCAAAACTCACTTTAGTTACAATAGGTCTATGGGCTACAAAACAATTTGCATAGACCCGCCCCTCATCTTTCGAGACCCCACCCACTAGCCTGTTGCTTGTCACGCCTTTCAGCGGCCA
>JBBPCX010070756.1:0-10444 GCA_037974365.1 Hydrocynus forskahlii
GGGGGGGTGTTCGCCACACTGAACATGGACCACAGACAGAGAGAATTGTCTCAAGAGATTAGAAAGAACATTATAGACAAGCATGTTAAAGGTAAAGGTTATAAGACCATCTCCAAGCAGCCTGATGTTCCAGTGACAACAGTTGCACATGTTATTCAGAAGTTTAAGGTCCATTGGAGTGTTGCAAACCACCCTAGACGAGGCCGCAAGAGGAAAATTGATGACAAATTGAAGAGACGGATAATACAAATGGTAATCAAAGAGCCCAGAACAACTTCCAAAGAGATTAGCGGTAAACTCCAAGGACGAGGTACATCTGTCTCAGATCGCACCATCCGTCACTGTTTAAGCCAAAGTGGACTTAATGGAAGATGACCGAGGAGGACACCACTGTTGAAGGCAAATCATAAAAAAGTGAGGCTGGAATTTGCCAAAAATGCATATTGACAAACCACAAACCTTCTGGGAGAATGTCCTTTGGACTGATGGGACAAAACTGGAGCTTTTTGGCAAGTCACATCAGCTCTATGTTCACAGATGCAAAAATGAAGCATACCAAGAAAAGAACACTACCTACTGTGAAACATGGGGGAGGTTCTGTTATAGTCTGGGGCTACTTTGCTGCGTCTTACACATTGAGTCTTGAATCTGTGCAAGGTACAATGAAATCTCGAGACTATCAAGTCACTCTGGAGCAAAATGTGCTGCAGAGAGCTTGGTCTCAGTCGCAGGTCATGGGTCATGGGTCATGGGTCCTCCAACAGGGTAATGACCCAAAACATACAGCTAAAAACAAAACGTTGGACTATTCTGAAGTGGCCTTGAGCCCTGATCTAAATCTTATCGAGCATCTGTGGAAGGAGCTGAAACATGCAGTCTGGGGAAGGCACCCTTCAAACCTGAGACAGCTAGAGCAGTTTGCTCATGAAGAGTGGGCCAAAATACCTGTTGACAGGTGCAGAAGTCTCATTGAGAGTTACAGGAATCACTTGATTGCAGTGATGGCCTCAAAAGATTGTGCAACAAAATATTAATGTAGGGGTACCATCATTTTTGTCCAGGCCAGTTTCATTAGTTTGTTTTTTAGAATACTTCTGTTGGAAAAGTAATGTTTGATTTTCATATTTAAATTTTCTGTAAATTATTATGTATTATTCCTTTTGTCAGTTTCAAGTTATTTCAGTGATCATTGTGGGTTTTTCTTTCTGTAACGGAAGGGTACCAACAATTTTGTCCACGTGTGTAACAATTGATTAACAGTACCTCGCCTTTGTGAGGCTTCAAACAGGATGTGCTCAGATGGAAGTGGCCCCTGAGCTTAGAGTGTCACAGAGTGTCATCAGCAGGTTGCAACAGAGATACAGAGAGACTGGAAGAGTCACAGAAAGGCATAGGAGTGGACGTCCTTTGGCCACATCCCACACTGATGACCTCTTCATTGTGAGCAGTGCCCTGTGGAACCGGATGATCAAAGTCAAAGTCAAAGTGAACTTTATTGTCATCTTTTTTATATATGGGTACCCAAAACGGCGAGGCTCAGGGCCCATGGTTTAAACATGTAATTATGTTTACACACAGTGTAAGTATAAAAAGATAACAACCCAGTATAGAAAGACAAGAGTATAAGGAGACAAGAGGGCAGTTTTTACTTAGGTGCATCAGGTACGGTGCAAAAACATGCTGTGAGGCATTTACAGTAGACAGTGACATTAAGTAGAGCTATGTTTTCAAGTAAAAAACATTTGCTCAATCCAACATGTTCTGATATGTGGATGCATTGTGCAAAATGAAGTTATTTGTGCAATTTTGATTAATTGTGCAAAGTGCTAGACCAGTTCACAGTAGTAGGTAGTTGCTAGAATGACGAGGTGCAGTGAGAAGTCTAGATATTTGTGACTTCAGGTTCTTTTGCAATTTCAGTCATGATAAAGTGTGTGTGTGTGCAAAGAAAAATCTTTTTATATTTGTATGGGGTTAAGATGAGGTTGAGGTAGAATGGAGGACCCTGGGGGGCAGTGTGGTGTTCAGGAGCCTGACAGCCTGGGGATAAAAACTGTCACGCAGTCTGGTCGACCTCAGGTCGATCTGGCTCTGATGCTGCAGTACCTTCTCCTGGATGGCAGAAGGGTAAACAGTCCATTCGAGGGGTGGGAGGGGTCCTGCACAATGCTGCAGGCTTTTTAGAACAGTCCTTGTTGTGAAAGAGTCAAGAAGTGGTGGGAGAGGCACCCCTATAATGTTCTCCGCTGTTCTCACTATCCTCTGCAGGCACTTGCGATCAGAGGTGTTGCAGTTTCCGTACCAGACGGTAATGCAACTGGTTAGAACACTCTCATGATGAATGCCACTCAACTCCAGGCACATTTAAGGGAGGTGAGGGGCACCCTAGTGTCACGTCAGACTATTCGAAACCATTTACATCAGCGTGGTCTGCGTGCTAGATGACCTGCAAGGGTACCTGACCACACCACCAGGCACAGGCGTCATTTATGCTGGATGAGGGACCAGTGCTATTTTCTGATTAAAGTTGATTCACGTTGAGCAGTATTGATGGACACCAACGATGTTGGAGACGTCAAGGAGAGTGCTATGCATCAGCCACTGTTGTCGCCAGACAAGCATTTGGTGGTGGTGGTGTTACGGTGTGGGTAGGTTTGTCTAGTTAATACAGAACTGCCCTACACTTTCTGAATGGTACAGTGACTAGCCCATACTACCTGAATAACATCGTTAATCTACTCATTGTGCCCCTGCATGAACAGCACAGGCCTAATTTAATCTTCATGGATGACAATGCTCCAGGTCATGGAGATCGCATCATTAGGGAATGGCTGCTGGAGACTGGGGTATATCGAATGGAGAGGCCTGCACTTTCTTCAGACCTGAATCCCATACAAAACCTGGGATCAGCTGAGTCGCCGTGTAGAGGCTTGTAACTCTGTACCCCAGGACCTCAATGACCTGATTCAGGAAGAGTGGGATGCCATGCCTCAGCAGCCCATACGTGAACAGCATGAGACGTTGTTGTCAAGCTGTAATTGATGCTCAAGGGCACATGACATTGAGACATTGACATTTTTTGTTGTGGTATACTCACCACTGTTGTTAGCTTCTGTTTCAAGAGTTGAGGAAATCACCATTGCATGCTTCTACTTAAATGCTCTACTTTCATCATATAATATCACTGTAGTGTGAACTTTTGCCATTTTCCATAAATTTTACCTGAAAGCCAAATATCCCTAGCTTTCTGTGAGGTAGTGTCTGAATGTGTAAATATGTATATATGTGTATATATATACTTCGTGCAGCTCCCAGTCTGCTCCACTGGTGTTCCACAGGGCTCGGTCCTTGGACCGCTTCTCTTTTCTCTATCCACTGGTTCTCTTGGGGATGTAATAGCATCACATGGCTTTTCCTACCAATTTTATGCTGATGACACACAATTTATTCTCTCTTTCCCTTCCAGTGACAACCAGGTCTCAGCCTGCATCTCAGACTGTCTGGTCAACATCTCCTCTTGGATGGTGGTCCACCACCTCAAGCTGAACCCCAGCAAGACTGAGCTGCTCTTCATCAAAGGGTGTCCTTCACCAAGCCATGACCTCATCGCTTCTGTTTGGAACTCAGTCATTGTCCCTTCAAGGAAGGTAAGAAATCTTGGTGTTATGCTAGATGAAGACCAGTCTTTATCACCACAGGTTGACCAGATCTCCAGATCATGCAGATACCTACTCTACAACATCACAAGAATCTGACCCTTTCTCACCACGAAAGCTATGCAGATACTCGTCCAGTCTCTGGTCATCTCCAAATCGGACTACTGCAACTCTGTCCCGGCTGGACTTCCACTGAAGATAACAAAACCACTTCAGCTAATTCAATATGCAGCTGTGAGGTTAGTCTTCACACCTTTACTACACCACACCTTTATTAAGGAACCTTCACTGGCTCCCTGTGGCTACTTGCATTAGGTTCAAGTCCTTAACACTTGCTTTCAAGGCCAAGAATGGACTTGCACCCCCATACATATCAGCACTGATCAAGCAGCATGTCACTTCTCGTTCTCTCAGGGCTTCATACACGGCTCGGCTTGAACCTCCGCTGCTCAAAAGAAGAGGAAGACATGTGTCAAGACTCTTCTCCATCTTCGTCCCCCAGTGATGGAACAAACTCTTCCAGTCAGATCTGCGGAGTCCCTCGCTGTCTTCAAGCGTCATCTGAAGACCCACCTCTTCAAGGACCATCTTGGTGACTAAATATGCCTCTCGTTTCTGCTCATTTATCTCTTCTTGCCCACCACAGCCCCCTCAAAAAAAAATTATTGCCTTCCTTTGCGTTAACTTCTGACTTTTCATTGACAGGTGTTGTTTAGGTGTACATAGGCTGCAGTAACTTGGTAGAATAGTGGGCGTTGATTTAAGTTTAGCTTTAAACAGATGTGAACTACTTGAGCACTAATGTATGTTGCTCAAGCTAAATACTGTAAATGTAAATAAATAAATATATATATATATATATATTTACATTTACACTATTTAGCTGACACTCTTTTCCAGAGCGACATAAATCAGTGCTCAAGTAGTTCACATCTGTTCACATCCGCCTAGCATCCCGCCCGTGTCTCACTCGTTCACTTTAAGCGATTAGCTCACAGTGGAAGCATCATTCACTACAAAACACAATGTAGGCTACTTAAAATGTGCTTAACCTTACCTTACTTTACCCCTGAAAATACACCAAACCCCTTAGTTTGA
The DNA here is from genome assembly GCA_037974365.1 of Hydrocynus forskahlii. Taxonomy (NCBI): domain Eukaryota; kingdom Metazoa; phylum Chordata; class Actinopteri; order Characiformes; family Alestidae; genus Hydrocynus; species Hydrocynus forskahlii. The sequence goes on from JBBPCX010070756.1 coordinate 4,755, forward strand.
ATTAAGTGGCCATTCATTTGTGAGCCAATCCCTTAATTTCTCCTTAAATATGGATTTAAGACATGAGTGTGAAACCTCTTAATCTTAAACACAATGCATTAATTCAGGAGGTTCTATTGTTTAAGGGGCAAATATGAAAACTTAAGGGGCATATTCAGTAGTTTTACCCCTTAATCAGCCTTAATCTGTGCACTTTTCCCTTAATTCCCTGGAAATTGAGGTTAAAATTGAGGTAATTTTAAGGGGTAAAATTAAGGGAGTTGGTTTCGTAGTGAGTGTTGTCCGCGCATTTGTGTTTGCAGTTATTTTGCAAAACTTAAATAGAAGCCGACAATGGATATTGAATTAAAAAAAGAAATTATCGAAAAACATGACCAAGGTGTGCGTGTAGTCGACTGGCGAAGCAGTACGAGCGTAGCACAACTACAATCTGCAGTTTACTGAAGCAGGAGTAGATAAAGGCTATAACGTCAGTCCAAATCAGTGAATAAGATTCAGTTATTCAGTTCAGCCTTTCTCCTCCACCTTCGTCAGCATCTTCAAGTCGTCTGATCTCCAAGGCAAATTATACGTAATAAAGCCAGTTTATTGCAGTATATTCTATTGTATTGTGTTTTTATACAATATTCGTTATTTATACGCACATTTTTCTTGTTTAAAAACATATAACCAAAACATGCTGTGTTTTTTTGGGGGTCTGGAACGGATTAATGGCATTTCAGTTCATTTCAATGGGGAAAATTTGATTTGACAGGAGCTGCTGATGGAATGTCACAAATCCAAACAACAGCTGGAGGAACCGAGGAGAAATCTGAAACCAAAGCTCTGTTCTCCTCACTAGCTCACTAAATAGCAACTACTTTTTTACAAACAAAAAAAATCTTAATACTTTTTACTGCTTTTTTGTTTGTTTGCATTTATTATCAAAAATAACTCACAAATATCTCTCTCTGCATTGTAGATGTTGGGACCTCTGGTTTCCATCATCATCATCATCACTGCAGCACAAACCTCAGCTGCCGAGTTTCTCTACAGTGAATCTCTTCAGACCATCCTGAATTATTCAACAACTGAATTATGCCAAAACTGGAAAACTGGTGGAATTACACTGTAAGAACAAACCCTCACTCACAGCAGAACTGATGGTAATTTGGTTATACTACCACTAGAAGGCGCTGTGGCCATTCAGGACACTTGTGACTCGGGGATATGGCAAGTAAGTTTGTAAAGAGTTTCCAAATTGCTTCTTTTCTACTTTCGGCTGCTCCCGTATAGGGGCTGCTACAGCAGATCAACCGTCTCCATTTTGTTCTATCCTCTGCATCTTCCTGTCTCACACCAACTACTGCATGTCCTCCTTCACCATATCCATAAACCTCCTACCAGACTCTCCTTATCTCTTTCTGCAGCTCCATCCTCAGCGTCCTTTTCCTAACACACTCAGAGTCTCTCCAAACCAACGCAGTCTCGGTCTCTGACTTATCCTCTAAAATATCCAACTCATACTGTCCCGCTAATAAACTAATTCCTAGTTTCCAAATAGCCTTAATTGATATTAGGCAGAAACAGGAAGACTACAGAGCAGGGGTGTCAAACTCATTTTCGACGTGGGTCGTCATATGCCTGCCATAGAGTGTAGCTCAGTTAGCCTAATAATTATCAGTAATATCAGCAATCCAGCTCTCCATTAAGGGGGCACAGACTTTAGGACCATAATAAAACCATTACCATAATACCATGTAGTTCAATGGCAAAATAAACTGCAGCATCAGGGCTATCCTCAACAACTTCACACCTGCAAGGTGGACAAATAGGTAAGGTGTGTCCAAAAGGTAAGATGTGTCTCACACACACACACACACACACACACACACACACACACACACACACACACACACACAAAATAGCATGCCACTACCATGTCCATGTCATTACTGTGCTGAGAATGATCCGCCACCCACATGACAAGAAAAAAGTCCTTTTTAACAATTTGCACAGGTGCCTAAGACTTATGTACAGTATTGCATACCGTGTTACATTAGTACATTATGAATTTCACTTGCATTCAATGTACGTTCTTGTCACATCTGTGCCACCTCTGCCACAGCCCCAGCGGTCCACTTCACCGGAAATCTGAACTGCGGCTTTCCTGTCACGCCCCCATCTTCGTAATGGTATATCCTGGCATGTGAGGTATGTGCGTTGCATGGCAACGCACCTGCCTCTTTAGCCCTTGTGTTCTCCCTAGTAATTACCTGCATTCGTTTCTCAGTTTGACTCAGTTCAGTCAGCCAGAGGAATCTTAACTTGGCTCGTGTTTGTTTCTTGTGTTTTTTCTAGAATTCACCAGCGCTGCTGAAGTGCCTGTAGGCTGGATTACCTAGTAGGCTCTGCAAGGTCCAGGGTTTCTGACCCTCATGACTCTCGTAGCTCCAGGAAGGAGCAAACCTAGTATCGGGAGCATGTGAGCTGAACGAAGGAGCATCCTGGTTCAGAACGGGTCCCTCGCATCTGGCTCTGAAAGAGAGACTGCTTGTATTTCTGTTAACCAAGCTCCTTGATTCAACACGACAGTTCTGTATTATCACAGATTGTTTTCATTGTTTAAAATAAGACTCAGATTCAAACACAACACTTTGACGGTCATAAGCAATTATAAGTCTATAAAACTTATTCCAGCAAGTATCAGGGTTACAGAAAGCGTTACACCAGCTGATTCCTTTGATGCAGCTGATGACCTTAAAAAGGTTAATGTCAGTTGTCATAAAGGGCTTATGTAAGTGTAATGTAGCCTTGTGAATACTGCCTTTTTGGATGCATTTGGATGCATTCAGGTATTTTGTGTGTCTAAAAACAGGTTTAGTTTGGAATTTTTTAACAGAGATGTATTACATACATTTCCAAGCATTCATTATACACCGCAGAATCGATAAGGTGACTCAGTAGGTGACCTTACTTTGCATACAGTGATAATAAGCCTTGTGTGGTGTTTGGGTCTATGGGACCCATTTTCAGTCTTTATTAAAAAGAAATGATGCAATTCATGTTTAATTTAAGCACTGATTCCTTGGCTTTGGCTCAAATGTGTTCAGTTTTCTCAGCATTGTATTATTTAGTTCAAAATAAACGTCACACGGTTTCAGCCTTCCACTGATAAAACACCCATATATTAATAAGGCCTTTTCCTTTTTGCATTGAATCAATAGCTCTATTATTTCTAAATATAATCGAACAGACATCAATGGTAAATATTACCTATATATGCTGTCTCTATGACTTGTAACTGGGATATTTGTTTTTTTTACATAAATTGTTATGAATTGATTTAAAACCCCAAATAATGCACTGGGTCCAACAGACATGCAAACACTGGCTGAGTAACAAAACTGGAACACCATACAAGGCTTAACGGTAATCTTGCCTTCTATGTATATCTAGCATTGCTGTGCAATTTAGTAGATCCTCTGCACCCCATTCATTTCTGGTCAGTTTCAGGCCACAGGGCCGCTTTCGACCACGCATCCATTACGCAGTAGACTTTTCTCAGCTCAGCACTAATGCTGCATTTTGTTCTGTGATGTGTCAGACAGTGGTTATACGTGTCAGTGTTGTTGCTTAATTTAGATTCATCCACAAACAAATAAACATCCATCTAGAAGCGGATGTGTGATCAGAAGCAGAGAACTTGGCTACCACAAACACACATACACGTATAAGGTAAAGCTATAAGAGAGATGTCCATTGTGAGCTTGTATCATTCACGCAACGTCTTGTTTACTCGCAAACCTGCTTTTTAGACTCTTCACAGATGAGCACATGTGATAAATGTGTTTACGGTAGAAAGAAATAAGCATTGAATAAGGCTTGTGCATGTTTTTCATTCCTACTTTAACATATGAAATAGCAATGTAACTACTTATAATGTATCCAGTACTACAAATGGACATTATGTGATGTGGCTAGCCAGTTGCTATGGTAACTGCAGTGGGTACTATGGTGGCCTCTGAGGAGAAGTGTTCCCAAAATTGACCGATAATTACAATAATAAAATCCAAAAACAATGATATGATTGCTTCTACAAGCACACTAATTGTGTAAAAATGTTTTGAAAAGTAGTGTTGTTCAGAGAGAGATGAAATGTCAGAATAAGCCCACCAGACAAAACATTTCTTCTCTAATTCTTGGTTTAACCTTCCTATTGCTTCAAAAACATGAGAAGTCTTGTCAGGTGGGCTTATTCCGGTCGTCCCAAAACTGTGTCCATGGAGTCGAACCAGCAGAATGTTTTTCTGTCAGAGCTGCTTTTGTGATTGTGGTCTTTTATTTGTGTGCATCAGCAATCACACCATTGTTCATAAGTTTTACTTTTATTATTCTTTTTATAGCTGGAATTTGAACTCTTTTCGTCCAACAGTTTTGGAAATATGGGCATGGTTACATGACCAATATCCCCTTCAGTGCGAGTGTTCACAGCTAATCGAACAGATGATCAGGGGCAGAGTATTGATTGTTAAAAAAACGATTTTTGTGGTTGAGTTGGCTCTATAATATACAGATGTATATTATATAGGATAAAATATAATATAATATCTGTAATATAGGATGATCGATTCCCCTTTAAAATATGAGTTGGATTGTCTATGACTTCACAGTCGAAAAAAAAGCAGAAAAAAACCCAAACACGAAATAACAAATGCATAGCAAAACACAGCAGACTCATACACAGACTTCAAGATGCTAAAGTTCAGGATAATTATCTAAAAAAGACGAGTGTCACTGTTTGTTGTGGTTTAATTAAAAGTAACCATCCCGTTAATGAGACTGCTGTATGAGACCTTACCCGTAAATGAGTTGGTAAGAGCCAGTGAATTGCTGACCCCCTGGTGCCACAGCACCAAAAGCTCAGGATTCTGAATCAGATATATGTGGTTTGATCCATGACGTGAGAAGGGTTTTTTTGGGCCAACTCTTTTTTGGCCATAAAGCTGATGTTTGGGTGTCTTATAGGAACCACACAATCACACTTCCCATTTTCTCACGGAAATGCATCTAGTTATAGTCTTGAGTTCTTACATTTATTTTCACTGTTTAGCCAGCTAACTTGTTAGCGATGTCCTGATGCACCTTCGTGTTTCATTACAGATAAATTTGTTAGAGTCATGGAAAACTCCCACTGAAACCTATCTTCAGCCCAGACAGACAGTAGCACTTGTACTTCGTCAACTTAGTTTGTATCTCTGTTGTTTTTTTTGTGCATACAGTAAAAAACAATTGCCTCTTTCCAACATACATTTCAACCAATGAGAAAGCAGTGATGTAGTCAGCTCAGCTGCAGCCCGCTTTTGACCCTGCCATCGAGCAGCATGGGTATGGGTTGCTTTATTTGTGATGGAAAACCATTTGTTCACAGTCAAAACAATCTCTCCAGAATACACTCTGAAAAATACTAAATACACTATTAGTGGAAGGGTGGAATTAAATGGAGTAGAGACCCTTATCTGACAGGACTGATACTGTTATTAATGCAAGGGAGTGTCTTACCATGAAATTATGCAAATGATGTCCATGTTTAGATATCAATCATACTGAAGTAATAAATGGACTGTTTATTTATTTATTTATTTATTTATTTTATTTTGGTGAGGTCAGTGTTTCCTTTACTGGAATAGTTTTAACACATTTAACCTTGT
>JBBPCX010070758.1:0-10444 GCA_037974365.1 Hydrocynus forskahlii
AGTAAGACAACATGCATAAAGAGGATGATGTGGACAAAATACTCATTTGCCTAATAATTCTGCACTCCCTGTACATACATTCTGGTGGAGGAACAACACTGGCAGAAAACAAGTTGCAGAGCTGCATCTGTGGCTGAAAAAAGATAACATCGGAGAAGGGTCTCAAGTTCCATCAAGGCAGGAAGAAGTGCCTGAAAGAGCCTAACAAGGGACCTTGCATTGACCACTACTTCCTTAGAGGTCGGGCAAATCAGTCGATTGAAGTTCTAACGAAGTTCAGCCAGGCACAGCTCCACCATTGGACATGAGCCAATAGCCCTTCCAGCCACAGTTAGCAGTGGAGAGGACGATGGATGGACGAAAGTCTCAAATTCTGTGTCCAGAATCCTGCCAGAAAAAGGAGTGGGGAACCATTGACTTAGACCTCATCCATCTCCTAGAAGGTTTGAAAGGGGACGTCGAAAGAAAATTGGAGAAGATGGGAGAAATTATTTATAGCTACGGCGCTGAGAGATTCAGAGTGAAAAGCAAGAACTTCAGTGCTCAGAAGAAACCATCAGGCCATATCAAGTCCAAGAGGCAGCAAGAAATGGGGTGACTTGTGAAAGATAGAAGGTACCTGAGAAAACAGTGGAAGAAGGCCTCAGAGGAAAGGAAAGGAAGATAGGTACTACAGGGCGACATCAAGCAGCGCCTTGCAACACTGCGAAGAGCAGAACGCTTGAGAAAACAACACGAAGAAAGAGTGAACAAGGACCGACTTCTACAGAGGTTCATATAAGTTTGCCAAAGACCTCTTTGTCAAGGAGAAAACTGGGACTCTTAAAGTACCAATGAGGGAAATAGAGGAGCACCTGAGCAAGACCTACTCCAACAACCAGAGGCATGTGCCAGCCACCATCCCAGAGGACATGCAACCAATCCAACCACCTGAGCACCAGGTGGACACAGGACCCCCTACATGGAGGGAAGTTGAGGCCACATTAAAAAGGGCAAGAACAGCATCAGCCCCTGGGCCCAATAGCATTCCATACAGGTTCTACAAGAACATGCCTGGCGTCTTAAAGTACCTCTGGAAACTGATGAAAGTGGCATGGGGAAAAGGTATCATACCTAGGGCATGGCGAAGGGAAGGTGGGATTATGATTCCAAAAGAGAACTTCTCAAAAATACATCAATTCCACCAGATCAGCTTACTGAACACGGAAGGAAAGATTTTATTCAGTGTTGTGGCCCAAAGACTAGCAGCGTTCCTGCAGAAGTACAACTATGTCGACACTTCAGTACAGAAGGCAGGGATAAGGGGGTTCTCAGGATGCCTGGAACACACAAATATCATCTGGCACCAGGTACAAATGGCCAAGAAGGAAAAGAAAGAACTGCACATAGTCTTCTTAGGCCAGTGCCTTCTAGTCAGTGCCTGTGGGTAGTCAGTCTAGTGAGTTGCTGTGGGCAGCCTTCAACTTTTTCCAAGTCCCAGAGACCATTACAAGGCTGGTCAAAGCTTATTTTCAGGACCTCCAGTTTTGCTTTACAATTCAGGATAATACAACTGCCTGGCAGCACCTGGAGATTAGCACTGGCCTTTACCATGGCGATGGAGTTAATTATTCGAGCTTCTTGGTGGGTGGTTGGAGGGGAGTGCCTGAAGAGTGGGCTGCGCCTTCCTCCAATTAGGGCAGTTATGGATGACATGACGACTATCCATTGTCAAGGGCCAGATCATCAACAAGAGGTTCCACATTAACAAAGTGCTGATACCAACAATTCTGGAAAAGCCCATCAAAAAAAAAAGGAGTTGGAGGCCAGGAGCAGCTGTGGCACAGGCAGAGACTGCCCTGAGACATCGGGACATAGTGGTCCAAGTCCAAACTGGCGGGGGGGGCCTGGGACTGGGAGTAACAACACCCAAATGGCAGAAGACTACTCCAGTAGAATGCCGGCACCTGGTGATAGAGGAGGTGCGACACCAGGAGGAAGCAGGCAGGTGCGCTAGGGCCGTGTCCCAAGCCAAGCAAGGCCGCTGGATGAAGTGTGATGGCGCGGAGAGGAGAAAGATCACTTGAAGTGAGCTGTGGAACATGGAGTGCAATATGCTGAGCTTTACCATCAGAGCTACATACAATGTCCTGCCCTCTCCAACAAATTTACATCTCTGGTTTGGAGAGGATCCGGCCTGTCTCCAGTGTGCTGCCCCAGCAACTCTAAAAAAAATCCTGCTGGGTTGCAAGACCCAAGGCAGATACACCTGGTGCCACAACCAAGTGCTGAGGTGCTTGGCGGCTGCACTAGAGGCCAAGTGGGTATTCACCAACGCTATGCCCTTGGAAACCTGGACTGCCTTTCAGCTACAAACATCTTTCGTCCAGGAGGGGGAGAAGAAGCTGGCAAAAAGAGCGTCTTCAGTCTCATGCTCACTGAATGCAGCCTGAGACTAGGAAATGCAGGTGGATTTAAATCAGAGGCTCACCTTCCCACCTGAAATCACAGCAACCAACCTGAGGCCAGACCTGGTCCTGTGGTCCAAATCCTGTCGTCGCGTCTTCGTCGTGGAGCTGACAGTCCCATGGGAGGATACCATTGATGAGGCATTAGAGAGGAAAAAGCTGAGATATGCAAACCTGGCAGCTGAAGCAGAGGAGTCAGAGGACAGGCTCAGCAGAAGACTATCAAGGAGCTTGCTGATACTGCCATAAGAAGCAGCCACTGGCTGAGGCTGAAGCGGAAGGAGACCGTCTGGGCTACTTGTGGAGCCTCCAGCACAGCACACACCCAGGTCTGATCAGCCTGCGGTGGGCCGCCCTTGGGCGAGGGGGTATTGTGATAAAAGGCCGAAACACCCAATGACCCCAGGGTACACAACTGACGATGTGTCTGACTGGAGGCAGAGCACTGCCAGATGAAACCCCATGAGGTCATCTACCTAAGATGAAATCGCCATACGTCAAGGGATTTTAACTACTAGTCCTAGTAGACATACTGATGGCTTATTGCACACTCTATACTTTATGCATCATGCTCTATGCCCCAGACCTAACCCTATCGCTTAATACCCCCCTACTAAACATGTGTCTTCTTCTTTGCGGTGACAAAGCACCCCATGAGTTTTTCTCATTAACCTGCTTGAGAAAATGAAAAAAGCTAACTTTTGCCTTTTGATACTAAATGTAAACTTGACCTTTTCCAGTGTATTTGAATAATCATATCTATAGAGATGTATGCTATGGATATACAGTCATGCTACATAGTGTATGAGCCCTTTAGAATGATCTGAATTTCTACACAAATCCAAGCTAACATCTGATCCTCAAGTCATAACAATACATAAAGACAACCTTGCTGTCTACCAAGCCATTTATGGTTAGGGACAGCTAATCATGTAGCTGCATTAACAGGCTGATTATTTTTAATTAAACCACAACAAACAGTGACACGTCTTTTTTAAGTCTGACCTGAGCAGTCTGCTGTGTGTTTTGCTCCGTGTTTGTTTCTCTGTTTTGTGTTTTTTGGCGCTTTGTCCCTCTCCGGCTGCCTTAGCCGTGACTCTTTGACACACATTTTAAAGGTGACTCGATCGTCTTCTCTCTTTCCCCACGTATTACAGGGGGGCTCGACCGCAAAAATAAATGTTTTTAATGATCATTACTCTGACCCTGATCAACAAATAAAAAATCTGAATACATCGGATATTAATGGGCGTTTTGACATTGGAGTTTTGCCAAAATTCAATACGGGCTCTGGCACCAGAAAATGGGTGGAATAAAAATAATAATCACATGAAATCACATTGATAAGGTCAGGAGGTTCAATTAGTTGGATGGCTAATTAGCTTTCATCATCTAAATGTGGTCTTCACACGCAATTGAATGAGATTCAATCAACCGGGGTAGCTTGCCATCAATAATGGAGCTATGAATTCAGGACTCTAGAAGGGAAATCTACCCTGAAAATGTCAACCCATCTGTCCATGAGCCAAACCCATAAAGGAATTGTGTTCAGTCACTGTTCTCAGGGAAAAAATTGAGTCTTTTGATTTGTTGAGTTTCTGAGCTACTCTTATGACTTAGATGAAGATCTGTTGACGTTAAGTAAGATTTATGTGGAAATTCTATCTAGCAGTGTTGTGTATTCTACTCTAGACTGCTGATCTCAAGACGGCTAGTGGCACCTCTGAGGTACACTTGAGTGAGGCATCATCCCCACACACTTCGCTCCAGGGCACTGTGTTCCTGGGTGCCCGTTGCTTCACTTGGTGAATGGGTTAAATGCACACTGTGTGCTGTGGTGTCACTTTACTTTACTTTTGGTGCCATGAACTCATATCAGGTATTAGTATTTGGACAATATCAGCAGAAGGTGCTGGGGTGGAAATCAGAAGGGAGTCAGATCCAATCCTTTTACAAATGTAGCTTAAAATAACTCTTACACTGGCCTATTTTTAGATTCTCTTCCTGAGTGAAGTGTTTTTAATTTTAAAGTTGAATCATATTTAAAGAGGAATCAGACCGACATCGTCTGAATTGTGTTAGAATCGAACTTATTGTACTGTATTATTAGAGATCTCTTAGCATCATGAGAGGAACATGTACATTTACAGAGTCTTTGCAGATGTATTTGGTATGTTTAGTTAATAAAACCTACCCTTTTAAACTTTAATGAGACTGATGAGGTCTCGGTGTCAGAAGTGCCTTATTTCACCCAGTTTATTTTTTCCTCTCGTTTGGAGTGATTGACTACAGAATCACTTCGGGATGTAAGTGAAGCCGTATTCAAATGAGGTCTCCTCATGATTGGAGAATCAGCAGGCCAAACACGCTCCACATTTCACCTTGCAAACAGAGAGATTGGCTATTTTAACATCTGTGAATTTTAAATGAGTGTATCATAAATCAAAACGAACACTCTGACAGTTCCATTTAGCCTGTACTTTGCTTGGAGTATGACTCATGTAAAAATGTGTCAAGCCGGAACACCCTAATTTTCTTTGGTTGGTTTATAGTCACAGTCCTTTGGCCTTCATGCTCAAGCTCTTCTTCTTGTGAGCTCTGGCACCATCAGGTGGTGTTGACACACATCACACACTGTGTCTGATCACAGGCCAAACGGACCCCAGTCACAGTTTAAAGCATTTCGGTACAAAACATCAAATACTACAGTCAACAGTAGATTCCTGTGACATGAACAGCCTCAGTATTTACTGAGTGATTAATGCCCCCATTCTTCTTTCTCCATCAGCAAACTGAGGCACCAAGCCCAGAGTGAGCGGTTTGGGTATAAAGAGGTGAGACAGTGCTCTTGTCGTGTTTCTGAATGAACTGGAGGTCTAAATGAAAGACCACAGAATTTTTTAAGCATCAAAAGGGTAGAAAGCAGAAGGACTTTCATTCCTCTTTGTTCACATTAGAGCTTCTGTGATGTTCTGTCTTGCAGGTCATTCTGAAGGGAGACACTAAGAAGCTGAATCTTCATGGGGTAAACAGAGACTCTGAAACAGTAGATTGTGGGACAGTGTATTTATTACCAGAATGAAGAAGTAAAATTAACATTTACAAACATGTATCTTGTTTCTTATATAAATATATTGCATATACTGTATGTGTGTATGTGAACACATAAATATATGTATGCCACAAAACACCATATATAATATAGTTACTATACGTCTCTACTGTCAATATGTACAGTATTAACATTTTTTGTGAACCTTATCCTTAAGACATGATCACCTCTTAAATATATGTCACTCTGGATGTTAATCTTATTATAACTTCATTCTTTATGTTCTGCAGTTTCTTCAGCCATTTTAGAACCAAACACAGCTCACCTCACATAATTTGGAAACATCAACATTTTCTTTTCTTTTTTATAACTTTATAAAGTTATTAACTCCTTTTACGTCATGGTTTCCATATGTGTCTCTGTTTGTCTCAACAGCAGACGTGTGCTGTGTGTCTGGAGGACTTTAAGGTGAAGGATGAACTGGGTGTGCTGCCGTGCCAACATGCCTTTCACAGGAGGTGAGTCATGCCACACGCACTCACTGGGCTTTCGTCTCAGAAAAGGCAGATTAATCACTCCTTATTCTCTGAACTGAAGAGTTTTTAACTTTGCTGTAAATGTCAGAAATGTTCACCTAAATCACATAGCTCTTGTTGCTCTTGGGTTTGTTTCCTTTAAGCATTGTTTCCTAACCCTGTTCTTGGGTGTGCAGTGTTTTTTCTTCACTAACACACTTGCTTAAGCTCAGGACGGGCTTGTTGATTATCTGAATCTGGTTTGTTAGAGCAGGCTGTCTATTAATGCATACTCTCGATGAATCGGCTCAGAGATCAGATTTTGCAGTTTAAAAGATAAACATGGAATCAGACTGAAAAACTTCTACTTGCTAAAAAGCATTAAATTAAATTTAATTCATTGCTATCCTGATAATGATATATTTTTAGGCAGCAAGAGCCTGATGGATACATATTCCTGTGCATTTTTTATGTATTTTGTCTGTATGTTTATATCTAGTGAAGTAAAGAAACATCCTTTTAAACAATTATTTAATTAATAGGCAAAATAATTGCTAGATTACACAATTACTAACATAATTAAAATTGACAGTCCAGTAAAGGACGTAAATATGCAAGACTGATCTACTAGGATGAGGGCTGCCCATTATAAGGCAGACAGTGTTACCATGTATCTCTGCTGCATAATCATGATCATTTACACAATGCCATTGCTTTCATCATCATAATATCCAACATTGTGTGTTTTTACATGTCATTTGACACTGATGATTGTCAATATTTAGCATTTATAATTTGTAAATATATCGTTTCAGGAATTATATAAAAATATTATTTATCTACAGTACCAGTCAAAATTTGGACACACCCTCTCATTCAACGATTTCCTTTGTTTTTTGTATTGGCTAAATTGTAGATTAATATTGAACTCTTGACATTTTTTCAAACAGATTCATGAGGTATCGATCTGGAATGGTATTTAATTAACAGGTGTTTATTAGTGCAGAACAGAAAGACAGTTTTTGCTAATACACTGATGCACAAATATCAAAGAAGTATCTGTCCTTTACCACACAGTTCTACTTGGTTCATGTATGAATATTTGTATCAATCTGTATGCCTTCTGTGTGTATGTGTGATATCTTTATAAGCAATTTCCTCCAGAATTAATAAAGGTTTCTGATTCTGATGTATTTGCAGGTGTGTGGTGAAGTGGCTGGAGGTTCGGTGTGTGTGCCCTATGTGTAATAAGGCACTGTCTGGAGCTTCTGAACAGCACCAGAGTATAGGCACCCTGCTGGATGAGCTGGTCTAGAATATTTTAGAAACGGACAGAACTGGAGACATGGGGTGGGCTTTAAGACCCCTAGAGTGCAAAGGTCTGATCAGTGGTTCCTGCTCAGCCCTCCTTTCTTCACACGTTTTAGTTCTCGTTCTGCAACTGCAGTTAAACTCTTGATGCTGGACTTTGACTAGCACTGACCAAGTCTCGAACCCTGAGATTGAGACTGAGACTGGAATTGTACCTGCAGTTATTTTCAGGGAGTCCAAGCACACAGGGATGAAACAGAGCCAGAGGAAGAAGCTCAGCAGCTTCTAGAGCATTTCAGCACCCAATCGGGACACTGCCTCTAAACTGACCACTTTTCAGTGTGGAAAGTGCCTCCGAATGCAGCTCAATGCACTTCGCCCTCTGGGGTCCTGCTCAATGTTGGGTGTGTATGTTTGTGTTTCTTTTTTTTTAATTGCTTTCTGATCTGATCCATCCACGCTCCGTTCTTTATCATTCTTTATCATTTACATTGACTTTGCCTAGTTGTGCTGGTTTTGCTAGATCAACAGACTGGACCTTAACATGATTATTTTTTTTCTAATAATTATCACAGTAGCATTCATTGTATGCCAAATTATGCCTGATTATACTGTGGGTTTGCAGTTTAAAAAGAGCTAAGAGTCAACAGCCTCTTACTGGTACCACCCTGGCTCACAAGTTCAAAACTACTGAGCTACTGGAAGATCCGTTCTTTGGCAGAGAATTAAAAGCCCATTAAGAAACTCTAAACTACACTACAGTTTCTCATTAAGCCAAAGGAGATTTTGGCCCCTGTTCTTTAGAGCAATGGTAGCTATGAAAGCCTGTTTAGTGGACGGAGCATGGATAGATCAGGGCCCTTCATCCTTGACTATACTGTCTTTCTAAGACACTGCATATTTTACACTACCCTGAGGTTGAACCCATTCTATTTTTCTGTTCATACTGCCACAGTTTTTAAAGCCAACATAGAATAAAGCAGTCTGTCATGGCTGTGGTTTTCTTGAGTGAAGCTTTACACACAGTGTTTGAGTTTTTGATGTACGCCAAATATGCCTATGATGATGATGGAATATTTGGTAGCTCCTCAAGAGGACAAATTCACTTTCCCTCTAAAATCTGCCACTTTTATTACAAAAGGCTAAATATTTTTTTAAGGTTACTAAGGCTGAGGCTAGGATTGGGTTATTGGGGGGTGTGTGAGGTTAAGCTTAGGCCTGAGTGAGGTGTTTAATGTTTATAAGATTTTAGAAATGTTTTAGTTGGATGTGTGTGTACTGGCAAATCATCATCTAAATAATCCGTTTTCAAAACACAGCTGAAGACCCACCTCTACTACATATTCACACCCTAATCTAACTTAAAAACTGGCTTTCTATTACTGTCTATGTCATCCAGTAGAGTCCTGTTGGAGTATACACTCCACCTCTGGTAGAATCTTAGTCTACCAGCAGCTCCTAATTTTAAGTCTAGGTTTATTAGTATGAAGGGTGTGTTTTTCTTGTGGACTGTAAAGACTATGAAGGACTATAAAGTACGTTGCTCTGGATAAGAGCGTCTGACAAATGGTGTAAATGGAAACGTACTGGAAATAACTTGGACTCCTTCAATAGCCCATTAGTAATAATAATAGTAATAATAATAATAAGAATTGTACTAATTATTATAATAATGTCAGAAAAGTTGAACAATAACCTGGCTGTTTTATGAATACATCTATTCATAAGAAGAAAGACGAGTGCACATCTGTAGTTTTATTCAAAGTTTAAAAGAGCATTTAAAAAGTAGAGGGAAGTAATTTTGTCTGGATCAAGTCAGGCGTTAAGGAGTCTTGCTGATGATTCCAGGGATGGTTTGGTGTTCAGAGCTATAGTATTGAAATAATTCAGCTCAGTGTGGTCTCCAGCTTCAGAAATGTACATTTTATTTCTTCAGTGTGGCCCAAATTTTGACCTTCTCTCGAGAGGGATCTTTGAGAATTCTGAGCGAAGGTGCTGACAAGTCTTGCAGTGCCTTCTCTTGCTGAATTCATTGCAGGGTTCTTTTAGTGGCTGTGGTTGATTTGGTGATCTGACCCTATATGAGCTCTTAGGTGCAACTCTGCCTTCTTCTGCAGGTCTCTGTCCAGGGTGCTTTCTCACCACTTTTGGAAAAAGTTTTGATGCACAGCCTGTAATTTCACACTGACTTAGGTTTACACTGTTCAGCTCTTTCAGTGTAACAACCGGCACCCTTGCTAAATTTTACTTGATCAGGGGGAGCTTCATTGCCTGGTCATGTT
Source organism: Hydrocynus forskahlii (assembly GCA_037974365.1). Taxonomy (NCBI): domain Eukaryota; kingdom Metazoa; phylum Chordata; class Actinopteri; order Characiformes; family Alestidae; genus Hydrocynus; species Hydrocynus forskahlii. The sequence continues at coordinate 9,608 of JBBPCX010070758.1, forward strand.
TTGGCAGAAGCTGGTGTTTCTCTATTTTTTGTAGAGCAGCAAGCGCTGGAGCTCTTTAGTCTTCAAACCTGAAGGAAAGCTCTCCTCAAATATAAAACAAGCCTTATTTACAATACAAGAGATATAAACTGGTTTGTATAAAAATATTCAAGGATATAAATTACTGAATCAGAAAAAAGAGATAATAGTCACTAAAGGTGTGACTGTGTTGGTACTGAATGTGTTCAGTCCAAATGTGTGACATGGTTTCTGATTGTTCAGCTTTAACCAAACGTTTCCATTATGATATCACATTGCATATCTGTTCTAACTGTCATTTAGAATAATATATATATATATAAAGATCTACTAGGTGTCAAGGTGTAATAAGAAAAAGTCTTTTAAACTAGTATTGGTATGACACTTCATTACACATACACATTTTATTTAATATATACACACATATATATGTATATATATATATATATATATTATATACACACACACACACCTCAAAAAAATAAAGGGAACATAAAAATAACATCCTAGATCTGAATGAATGAAATATTCTTATTAAATACTTTGGTCTTTACATAGTTGAATGTGCTGACAACAAAATCACAAAAATTGTCAATGGAAAAACACACTACAGGCGGATCCAACTTTGATGCAATGTTCTTAAAACAATTCAAAATGAGGCTCAGTAGTGTGTGTGGCCTCCACGTGCCTGTATGACCTCCCTACAACACCTGGGCATGCTCCTGTTGAGGTGGCGGATGGCCTCCTGAGGGATCTCCTCCCAGACCTGGACTAAAGCATCCGCCAACTCCTGGACAGTCTGTGGTGCAACGTGGCGTT
>JBBPCX010070759.1:0-10443 GCA_037974365.1 Hydrocynus forskahlii
GGGATTCTTCCCTTATTTGGTCATTAGTAATGAAGCATAACACATTTTAAATTGTTACAGAGTGAGCTGAAGTGTGTGTGTACTCTGATGTGGGTGCCCAGTATCCTCACACCAAGCTGACCAGACGAGAGCTAATTTTTCATTCTTATGGTCATTCTCTTTCTCAAACATGATCTCATTCTGGGTAATTCAGTTCCATGTAATATGTTTGGTCCCTCTGGATAAATGTACATGTTTTGTTGATTTTCTGATATGAAAAGACTTTATTAAAACTTTTACAGTGTGAAAACTGTAATGCATGTTTATGATGTATTTGCTGAACATTCTGAAAAAAATCTATGAACTAAAAAATGATTATTAATGTCTGAGTTGTGAGAAAGTCTTGGCCTAAAATGTATGTCACATCCATTACTGGCTAAGAGACACATGCAACAAGTAGCCCAAGAAAACTACTTCAACAATTTTACCACTTTCAGTATTACATCTAAAACTTAAATACGTAATTTATTTAAATAAAGAAAGAAAGAAAGAAGTTTCATTCAATACTGTAACAGCATGGCTCCATGAATTGATATCAAGAAAATAAGAACAATAACTCTGCTAAAGGAGTGTAATGTTACCTGGGTGTTGTATTTGCAGGTTCCTCTTGGTGTTGGGGTCCTCCGTCTCTGTGTTGGGGTCCTCCGTCTCTGTGTTGGTGTGATGGACTCTAAAAGTTTCTGCATTCGCATAGATTTCTTCACTCATCTCCATGCTGTCTCCTCTGTTCAGATCTTCAGTGCTCATCATATTTTCATAGTCACTCTGAGACATCTCTAATCTAGAAAAGACTCTCTAAAACACTGAATTAGTGCATCAACTCTTTTCTGAAATGACTCTGATGGTTAGTTTCAGGAAGTTGCTACATTTTTTAAGCTTCTAAGATCTTAAAACCTTCCTGTGTGAGGCTGAGGTGTGAATACAGTCGAGCTCCAGCAGTCATTGTCTTTTCTTCTCGCTGGTCCTCACCCGCATGCTGTATTTACATTAAAAGTCTATACAATTAGGATATTAAAATGAACTCTGACTATAGTTCCTGTATACACATGCTCCATTTCTATATCTATGCTTTTTCTTGCATGGTATTGAAATGCATATCACATCTTTATTATCACTCAAAAAAATCTCTAATCTGGAAAAGACTCAATAATACACTGAATCATTGTCTTTCACTCTAAAAAAGGATTAGTGCTTCAAGTCTCTATTCTAAATTTACTTTGATGGTTAGTTTCAGGGAGGAGCCATGGTGTGAAAACTTCATTTAAATGACCTTCCTGTTTGTAATGAAGGCATGCATACCAAACACATAAGCAATGCTTTGGAGAGCACTGTTTTGAGAAGCTGCTGGTTTTTATTACAGTAGAACTCTAATCACTATTTAAACACTGTATCTGAAAGCACATGGTCTAAGACTGTGAAATGTTATCTAGGTGTAGAGCTTTCGAACCAAGTCAAGTGAACCACTGAGTTTAGTGATCTGTTAAACAGTGGTGTGCAACCCACCCATTTTCCGACCCTGTCTGTGGTTCTACAGTCAGAGAGGTCGCACTTTCTAGTCAGGTCAGTGTAACTGGTCGCTCTTTCTAGTTAGGTCAGTGTTACTGGTCTGTAACTGGTTCCTCTTTACAGTCAGGTCAGTGTCTGTTTTTATTCCTTTTGTGACATCCGAGTCTCGTCCGCCATGCCCCCACGTCCCTTGGTTTATGTTTGGGCACGGTGCTTAGCAACCCAGCACGAGGACGAGGGGGCATGGCAGACGAGACCCAGACGTCATAAAAGCAAAAAAAAATGCAGAGGATTTCTGCAGTTTCCTCGTAAATGCGGGGTTTCAGTGAACAATTATTAGTTCAGTTCTCAGAAAAAATCAGCAATGGACTGAAACCGCAACTGCTGATTTGCATTAAAGTGGGGGTTTACTGTAAAAAATTTTTTAAAATATATATTATACACACACACACACACACACACACAGGGGCAAAAAAAGTATTTGGCAGCCACCGATTGTGCAAGTTGTCCCACTTAAAAAGATGTGAGAGGTCTGTAATTTTCATCACTTCAACTGTGAGAGACAGAATGTAAAAAACATCCAGGAAATCACATTGTATGATTTTTAAAGAATTTATTTGTATAATGGTACAGAACACAAGTATTTGGTCAATAACAAAAGTTCACCTCAATACTTTGTAACGTAACCTTGGTTGGTCAAACGTTTCCTGTAGGTCTTCACCAAGTTTGCACACACTGTAGCTGGTATTTTGACCCAATCTTCCATGCAGATCTTCAAGAGCTGTGATGTTTTGGGGCTGCCGCTGGACAACACAGACTCTCAACTCCCTCCACAGATTCTCTATTGGATTGAGGGCTGGAGACTGGCTAGGCCACTCCAGAACCTTGAAATGCTTTTTACGTAGCCACTCCTTCGTTACCCGGGTGTGTTTGGGATCATTGTCATGCTGGAAGGAGGTTTTTGCCCAAAATCTCACGATACATGGCCCCATTCATCCTTTCCTTAATACAGATCAGTCGTCCTGGTCACTTTGCAGAAAAGCAGCCCCAAACCATAATGTTTCCACCCCCACGTTTCACAGTAGGTATGGTGTTCTTGGGATGCAACTCAGCATTCTTCCCCCTCCAAACACGGTGAGTGGCGTTTATCTCATCTGACCACATGACATTCTCCCAATCCTCCTCTGGATCATCCAGATGGTCTCTGGCAAACTTTAGACGGTACTGGCTTAAGCAGGGGGACCTTTTGAGCACTGCAGGATTTTAATCCATGACGACATAATGTGTTACTAATAGTAACCTTTGTTACTGTGGTCCCAGCTCTCTTCAGGTCATTGACCAGTTCCCCCCGTGTAGTTCTGGGCTGTTTCCTCAACGTTCTCAAGATCATTTGTACCCCACAAGGTGAGATCTTGCATGGAGCAACAGGTCGAGGGAGATTGTCAGTGATCTTGTTTTTATTTCATTTTCTAGTATTTGCTCCGACAGTTGATCTCTTCTCACCAAGCTGCTTGCCTATTGTAGACTGGCTCATCCCAGTCTTGTGCCGGTGTACAATCTTGTTCCTGGTCTCCTTAGACAGCTCTCTGGTCTCGGCCATGGTGGAGGTTGCAGTCTGACTGTTTGAAGGGACAGGTGTCTTTTATACAGATAACGAGTTTAAACAGGTGCCATTAATACAGGTAACGAGTGGAGGATAGAAGAGCTTCTTAAAGAAGAAGTGAGAGGTCTGTGAGGGTCAGAATTCTTGCTTGTTTGTAGGAGCTAAATACTCATTTTCTGCACAATTATACAAATAAATTCTTTAAAAATCATACAATGTGATTTCCTGGACTTTTTTTTACATTCTGTGTAACTATCATGAAAATGACAGACCTCTCTCATTTTTTTAAGTGGGACAACTTACACAATCAGTGGCTGTCAAATACTTTTTTGCCCCACTGTACATATATATACACATATACGTGTGTGTATATATATATATAAAATAAATAAATGTGTATATTTACACATATACACACGCACCTATGCTACCATACAAATTTTATAGCTATTAAGAATATATAATTATAACCACAAGTAAAAAATACATAATTATGCCACATTACAGTGTTGTATATTGTATACAATGTACCTGTAGAGTTATAGTACAACAGACTAAAGACTACAGACTGCGAGGAGAGAAGAAAAACAGTGCACATGTACAACAGGTACCTTCTGTGTAAAGTTATAAGTTGTGCAGATGAGGCAGATGTAATGATTGTCTTTTGCAAATTTAGCAAATTGTGCAATTATTGCAGTATGTGGACAGTGTTTAGGAAGACATAAATGCAAATGTAAACATTCACTCTTGTAGCAGCGATAAAAAAGTGATGGCGCCTCTGTAGAAGGTGGTGAGAATGGGTTTGGGGTGGTGCGCCTTCTTCAGTCGTCACAGAATATTTTCCACATTTAAAAAGCAAAGTTATTGAGATCATAACGGCTGTGAATGAAGTGTGAGTGTTCAGTCTGCCAGCTTCATCCATTAAGTGCTTCTGTGTCTAACACAACTCAATATCACCCTCATGTGGACAAAACCATGACCTGCAGAGGCCTGTCTGACCACACCAGACTGATTTGTACCTTTCTGAGCACTTTACAAAAAACTTTGATTCTCTAAGTATATTTGAGAAAACTAAATCTATCTGTCCCTTATTTTAGATTTTTACATTCAATTCCTTATTTTTTGATAATGGAATATTCAATTTTTTGAACTCCACTCACTCATGGCAAAGACAGCAAGGATACTTGTGAGTCACTGGGAGGGACTAGAGAATAAGTAATGACAGAATCATCATTCTTTACAAACGGTATCTAAGAATGTAGTATATATTTCTAGCCTCAACAGTGAACACTGCAGGGATCAGATGCTACAGACTGACACTGGTGTTACTGGGGCTGCTGTGTGTTCTCCTGCTGGGCGCCACTGCAGTGCTGTGGATCAACCTGAATACAGAGAGAGACCAGTTACAGACCAGCTACACCAATATGACTGCAAAGAAAGACCAATTACGGAAGGTTAGAGATGGATTCCGGGTGAAGCTATCTAAAGTTCTGTGTAAATAAAATGACTGAGATAGAAGTACAGTGGTCTGAGTTTACAGACATAATTACAATAAGCTGCATGATATTACGGTTAGTTATGGTCTTGTCATGTGAGGATTTTAGCGGCATTCTGTGAGTGTTAATATCTCCCAATACCGCCCCTAAAGCCTGTCAACCTGCCAGACTTTCAAAGGCCATTTTGGGTCTTTGCAGCTCCCAGTTTTAAAAGCTTAGAACTCTGTCATTTTTTATCCTTTTTGTTTGTGTTTGCACTTATTTCAAAGCTAAGACTCTGAAGTTTCATGTGCCGCGCTGGATGGTTTGGGTCTTCTGAACCTCCATCTGAATGGTCCCAACACTGAGTATGTGATCCAAAAAGGATATGGAGGCCTGATGGAACACACACTTTCACATGTAGCTTGTTTTCCCGTAACCCTTGAAACAATTGTTGATGATTCATGTGAGAAATTTTCATGTCTCTGAATACCTCGTCCATGACTGGAACGAGGACGGAGCATTTGTTAACCCAAATGACATTACGATTTATTCACAATGCCCTCTTGTGGCGATAAACCCTGTCTTCCATTCATCCCTCTTTCTAATATGTACCAAGTTGTAGGCCCTTCAGAGATCCAAATTAGAGAACACAGAAGCTCCTCATGGCAGCGGATTCCAGTTTACTCACCATCCTCATCCTCCTCAATCTAAGTGCGGCCTTTGACACCATTTGTCACATCACTCTCCACAATAGATTATCCTCCATTGGTATCACTCACACCCCCTTGGACTGGTTCAAATCTTATCTCTCCTGTTGCACTCAGTTTATTCAGCTCAAATCTTTCTCATCCCAGTCTTCCCCTGTTACTTCTGGTGTGCCCCAGGGATCTGTCCTAGGGCCCCTCCTCTTCACTATTTATCTCCTTCCTCTTGGCAACATCTTCTGCAAATTCAGCATCAGTTTCCACTGTTACGTGGATGACACCCAGCTCTACCTTACCAGCAAACCCACTTCCAACCTCCCACCTTCCTCCCTTATTGATTGCTTAACAGAAATCAAAACCTGGTTTTCGTCAAATTTCCTTAAATTAAACAGTGATAAAACGAAAGTTCTCCTTATTGGTAACAAATCAACATTATCCAAAACTGACAGTATCTCTATTGATATTGATAATTGCTCCGTTTTCCCCTCTCCGCAGGTTAAGAGTCTGGGTGTGATCCTCGACAGTACTCTTTCTTTTCAGTCGCATATCCATAACATTACCCGATCTGCTTATTTTCATCTTCATAATGTCAGCCGCCTCCGTCCCTCTCTTACCTCCCACACTGCTGCCATCCTCGTACACAGTCTTGTCACTTCTCGTTTGGATTATTGTAACTCCCTGCTGTTCGATCTCCCTCACAAAACTCTCCTCAAGCTTCAACTAGTTAAGAATTCAGCCGCCCGCATCATTACCAGAACTCCATCTATTCATCATATTACTCGCTTTTTGCAGCAGCTCCACTGGCTCCTGGTTCAGTTCTGGGTTGAATTCAAAATTATTCTGTTAACCTTCAAGGCCATTCACAGTCTTGCCCCTCCATATCTGTCTGACCTCCTTCATGTGGCCACTCTCTCTCGTACCCTCAGATCATCCTCCTCCATCCATTTGACTGTCCCTTCTACCCGTCTCACCGCTATGGGGATCAGAGCTTTCAGCCACTCTGCTCCCCGGCTCTGGAACTCACTACCACCTGAGCTCAGAAACATCAATTCACTCTCACTCTTTAAATCCGCACTCAAAACCCACCTGTTCAAGCGTGCTTTCTCTCTCTGATTAATTTGCACTGCCTAATTAATCCCTTTTGGTTTTGAGTTTGTTGAATAAAGTATCTTTGAGCAATGGAAGCCTGCGCCCGCGCCTGCCTGCATTGGGGACAAAGGGGATTTTGACACTAACCTGTAGCCTTTTGTGATCTTGTTGTATTTTTTATTTTCATTATTATTATTATTATTATTATTCTTTCATTCTTTTGTTGTGTACAGTGTCCTTGAGTGTTCTGAAAGGCGCTTTTCAAATAAAATGTATTAGTAGTAGTACTGTAAAACAGATTTTCATGCCAAGCTGTCAGACATTGAAAAGCATGCAGCTCTAGAGCCCTGACCCAAACCACATCCAACACCTTTAGGATTAACTGGAACGCCCTTCTCATCCAACATCAGTGTCTGACCTCATAAATGTCCTCCAGAATGAATGTGCACAAATTCCCACAGAAACTCCAAAATCTTGTCGAAAGCCTTCCAAGAAGAGTAGAAGCTGTTCTAGCTGCAAAGAGGGGACCGACTTCACATGAAAGTCTATGTATTTGAATGCAAAGTCAGTAAAGTCCCTGTTGGTGTAATTGTCAGGCGTCCAAATACTTTTGTCCATATAGTGTGGTTCATATGTACACTGAATTGTTCTGCTGTAAACAAACACTTACACTCCAAATGTCTCTGTAAATACCCCTTTAATTATTATATATTGCACATTTTCAGTCTTGCTGCTGATATTATTTGCACAATTATCATTTATTGCTGTTTAACTCTATTCTTTATTTAAGCACACCTAATAGTATCTGTCGTAATATAGTATTTATGCAAATGTCGACTAGGCGTAATGTGGTCTTGTTCCGTTGTTTTTTGGTCTTGTGTTTTTCTTGCACTCTCTCCTGCTCTCTTTGCGCTCTGTATTTTGTCCTGTCCGCACTTATGTAGTTTGTGGTGTTTCTGTTTCTGTTCTTGTACTGCACCATGGTCCTGGAGGAATGTTGTGTCATTTCAGTGTGTACTGTGTAAATGGCTGACATGACAATAAACCTACTTGACATTTTAGCAATGCATTCCAAGAGCACCCGTGTGAAAAAAACGCAAAGTTGTGATGTAAAAATGCCTATTTTTGTAGTGTAAACCTTAAATACGCCCCCAAAACACATTAATTTCATTTTAAACTCAGCCAAATACATTACCCTTAAAGACAATGTAAGAGTAAACCCGTATCCGTACTGTACAGTTTACACTGAACTGCTGTCTCCTGTACTGCTAGAATGTAAATACCGATGTTACCCCTGTATAGACTGTACTGTAATTTATGCACGCGCATTTTCTTTGGTATAAGCAGGTAAATACAGTAATAATATTACAGTAACAAAAATACAGGGCTTTAAGAAGAACAAAATGAAAAACATGACAAAACTCGAGACGCTCCACGGAGGAATTCTAGACTGTGTCTGCCACAGATGCGAGACAGGGCAGCAGCCAATCAGCAGCAAGGAGAAACAAATAAAATTCTACTTTCAAACCTCCCGTCTCTGAGTACAGGTGACTGTGACGTCCGGGCCTCGATCGCCACACCCCCTCGTGCTGGTTGTTTATGTTTGGGCGTGGTGCTGAGCAGCAGAGGTTCATTGCATTCAGGTGTCTGATAACCTTGCTAACCACCGCGCCCAAACACAAACAACAGCATGAGGACGAGGGGACGAGGCCCGGAGGTCACAAAAGCAAAATAAAAACTGCAGAGGAGATCTGCAGTTACCGTGCATCTGCAGGGGTTTCAGCGATCAATGATTAGTTCCGTTCTCAGAAAAAGTCCACAAGAGACTGAGGCTGTGACTGCTCATCCACGTATAAGCGGGGGGTCACTGTTCCATTCTGCACACATGGCTGAATGACCAGTGTCCCTTTGCTGGACATGTTATACATTATTAGGGAGCAAGAGGCTGTATTTTAAGGGAGCCAGAGACCTGGACCTCCAGCTTCAAACCCCCAAGAAAGGATTCAAGTGAATCACACTGGATGGCTCGAGACGGCCATCTAAGGTACTACAACCTGGGATGCAACAGTATTGCTCATGTTCTCAGTTCACATTGCTCTGAATTCACATTAGAAAGGACGCTTCCCATGATTCAGAGAAAGCACATGCTAGCTTTCACCCTCCTATTTTTCTGACACTGTAGGAGTCCTAGCTAGCCAGTGGCATGAATAAACTGCGGAAAATAATTTTCTGATCCAGAAATGCCAATAAAATAAAAGTGTTCATTTAATGTTTGTACCACATGACTCTGCCATGGCCAGAATCTGAGCTAACCAATTAAACTTTTTTGTTTTGCTAATTCTGACAAGCACAAGAGAATGACAAAACATTTGATACCACAATGATAATTAATTTAATCAATGGAACAAGTCATGCACAAGAAAACAAAATATTGTGTAATGGGTACAAATGTTTCAAAAGTTCTCATACCAAATGCATCACATTAGTGATATGTTGCAGTTAAATGTTCTGCAGTGTCTTGTCTTTGCTGTCTCTCTCTTGACATGTTGCTGGTTTCAGAAAGTATTACCAATTTAAAATGACAAGACTAACATTTTTATACAGTTTACATGAGGGCTGGAAGATCACTACTCATCTGCTACATACACCAGTCACCCAACACTTCTCTCACAAATCCACCCGAGTTTTGCAGAGCATGATACATCATTCCATTTCTTCCTATCAGTGTACAACACTCCACAGTCTTCATCATTCACATTATTGGGTTCGCCTTCATTCCAATACCTGAAAAATAGAGAATCACAGTCGGTGTATGATCAGTGAGATAATCTTGACAGAATTCACAGTTTTCTCTCATTTTCATTTTTATATTCATCAGTGTTCTCTCCCTACAGTATTCCAACCCGATCTCACGACTCACGACGTGCAGTCATCACTAAATACAGTTTAATCAAACTACATGGTGCGATCACGATGTATTTTAGGGTTAAGGTTAGGTTTAGGGTTAGGATTAGGGACTTTCCCTGTCTCATGGCATTTTAACCTTTTTTAGCCGCTTTGCAAACAAATAATACAGATAAGGAATAAGGGCAGATAAGGAATCACTACTGTCCCTCAGTCACCAGTTACCCCTGATACATAGGGTAGTGAAGTGTTGTCCTAGCACGAAAAAAGCCCTAAATCGTGATTGCAGCACATATTTTGATTAAATTGTGTTTCGTGATGGCTGCACGAGAACTCGTGAGACCGGGCTGAGTTTTCAGCATGCTTTACACATTCACATCTCATAATTTTAGGAATCCAACCAGTCCTGATTGGTAGTCTAGCCACCGATCTAGTTCATCAATCTAAACTGAAGAGAATTCAGTGATCTGATTTTCTCTACTGAGTATAACTGCAGGTACTAAACAACTGCAATAAGACATTCCGCTTCTAGCAATAACATTACAGTGTTAGATTTCTGTCTTTTTCTGAATTCAACAGCTAGAAATAAACAAATAAAACAATTATTAAAGCTGGCCACCCCATAGCTGTTGTTGTTTTCCAAAAGTTCCTCCCACCTCCCACATTAAAAGGGAGTTTTACAGTTTTTTACATCAGAAGATCTTTCTCTATAAACTACAGACACACTGTTGAAGGCGAATGGGCATGTTTATTACAGATGTAGTCCTGGTTATGTTTTTCATTTTGGCCAGAGTGTCCCTTAAAGTGCTGCAATCTTCCTCCCATTTCAGCATCAAAGGTTTATGTGAATAAACTCTGTTTCTTACTTAGTGGTCAGTGCTGAACCGTCCACCCATTTCCAGACTTCCTCTGTGTCTCTGTCAGTCAGACCAAGCCAAACTGAACCGCTGCCAATATTGTTACTGAGGAATTCCTGGAATCACAGTATTAGAATTAGAATGCAAGGATGAAGAATGACAATATACCCCTGACCACCACCACCCTCCCACCCCTCTCTCACCTGTTCTTCTCTGCTGTTTATGATCACCAGGTCTGCTCCTCTCTCTCTGCAGAACTGTCT
>JBBPCX010070760.1:0-10442 GCA_037974365.1 Hydrocynus forskahlii
CCCCCCCCACACACACACATACATACCAATGTCTACGCTATATCTATCACTATATCTGTATCGACCTATCAGTCTATATTGATCTCTATATATTTGTGTGCATGTTCAGTGAAAAAAGAATAGAATGTAGAAAAAAGAATACAATATTAAAAACATACAAACAAGTACAAGTACATCCTTTGATATTGTCCCCAGAATGTTTTGCAGATGTACGTTTGCATAGCAGACACACTTATTGAGCTGGACGGGTAAGGCCTACCCCAGGTTGCTCTCTAGGGTTCCTCCGTTAACTCTGACCTCACCTTCATCCTCCACACTGTGGTCCCTCAGGTCCCCGCTGTCCCTCGTTCGGTTATTAATGAACACTGAGCTGCTAGCGTGGGCCAGGCCCACTCGTAGGTTCTGGGGTATGGGGCTGTAAAACACAGGCATGTTTAGCGCAGCATTAGTGCTCCGCTGTCGCTGTACTCCCTGCCTCAGAGGCTCTCTGGCTCGCTTTGTGTCGGCCGAGATTAGCAGCAGACGGCTGAATGCTAACCAGATTAAATCTGAGGAGGCAGGCCGTCTGACAGCAGATTAGCGTTAGCCGCGCATCTGCCTCCTCTCCTCCTCACCAACGTCTGGTTTCTAATTAAATGTGTCAAATATGACAGGTACTTAACAATTAGCAAACGGGTTCCTAGACGGTGGCTATCGGACACTTTGTTTGGAGACAAATTTCTCTCAGTTAGACTTGTCATTAGATGTGACAGGATCAGTGGCTTGTTAAGAATTTCTCATTACTTTCCGGGGACAGTGGGCCCTTCATTTGCTCTTTGGAAAAAAAACAGTCGACCTGTTTATACTTTTAATCTGAATCTACCTGCCTCGCACTAAGCTTTGTAAGATCAAGGGAATTCACCATGCACTGACATCAGACTTGTGTTCAGGTGTAACGTACACAAATGAGGCCATTAAGAAGGGCCAAAGGACCCATATTCTATATTTGCCCTGTGTTTTTTATCAACCTGTCTTAATTTCTCTGCATTAAACATGAGAATTCTCTGAATTAAACAGGTTGTTTTACTATGTGTGTAAGACTGTCCACCCCGATCCAGGGTGGCAGCACACACTCACAGCTAGGGACAATTTTGCATCTCCAGTTCACCTGAAGTACATGTCTTTGGACTGTGGAAAGAAACCACACAGACACAGGGAGAATATGCAAACTCCAAACTGAAAGGACACTTGACCACCTGAGAATCGAATCCGGGACTTTCTTGCTGTGAGGCAACAGCACTACCCACTGTTTAAGACCAGTGTATGCAAGATACGTTTATTCTGTTAATAATACTACTACTTATAATAATAATAATATAATGATAATAACAATCATACTAATACGCATTATACTATGCAATATTAGTAGTGGTAGTAGCAGGATAGACATCATTAACAATAGTGTAGATATAAATTGATTATTGATAAATGTTATAGTTGTCAGTTAATTATTGGTATATTTCATTTGTAATGAATTCATATTCATAAATGACTGATATTGTATTATGAATGTTAACAACAACAACAATTACTACTACTACTACTACTACAACCAATAATAATAATAATAATAATAATAATAATAATAATAACAATGTTTATGTACATGATGTGTACTACAATAATGTATACTATTATTATTATTATTACTGAGGCCGTGTAGCTTTCACCTGAAAAGTGACAAATATACACTATATGGACAAAAGTATTGGGACCTGTTTTTCAGGGTTTGGGCTAGACCCCTTGCTTCCAGTGAAGGACAATCTTAATGCTTCAACAGACCAAGACATTCTGGACAACGCCATGCTTTGTGGACACAGTTTGGGAAGAACATTTTCTACTCCAGCATGACTGTGTCCCAGTGCACAAAGCGAGCTCCATAAAGACGTGGCTGGAGGAGTTCAGTGTGGAAGAACTTGACTGGTCCACACAGAGTCCTGACCTCAACCCCATCCAGCACCTTTGGGATGAACGGGAACAGAGATTGTGATCCAGACCTTTTCATCCAACATTAGTGCCTGCTCTACAGAATGAATGGACACAAATTCCCACAGAAACTCTTGTGAAAAGCCTTCCAAGAAGAGTGGAAGCTGTCATAGCTGCGAAAGGGGAATCAGCTCCATAGTACAGTCTGTGGAATTGAATGCAATGTCATTAAAGACCCTGTTGGTTTCATGATCATTCTTTTCAATTCTTTTGTCCATACTGTGTATATATCTGACACAATTTGACTTCATAGTGCTGCCTAATGGGGAAAAACGTGGTACACCATCCAGTGAATTTCAAAACATTTATTGTGAAGTTTATTGTGTGCTGAGAGACTGTCTGCACACAGCGGTTTCTGTGTCGGCCCAGAGCCGGACCCGGTTTAAGAGTCTTGAGGTCCTGGGCGTCATTATTTCGCTGAGTGCAGTTACAGCACGTGGCCAGCAGGAGTCACAGTTCGTCCCGTGGCGCTTTCAGAGGGAAGTTCTGAAATTCTTCAGGGACGTCCTCACCTTTCTGCGACCTCTTATAGAAGCCCAGAGAGTCCAAGAGATTACTGATCTCATCCGCCTTCATCTTCTTCACGGGAACTGTCTGAGGACAGAAAAAAGACTTTCTTCTCAAAGAACTGTTCAGATGAGCATGTGATGTGGTTTCCCTTAGGAGACCACAGCACACAGCAGAGATGCTGAGTAGACATTATTCAAGTTTACTGTAACGCCCTTCATAATGTCTTTCATTTTTTGCCATCATTTATGATATTTAGATGTTAACAAATCAGCTAGGCGGTGTGGCACTTCACTCAAACAAACACAAAGTGGCCCTGACTATCATGTCAGTGGGCCATGCTGAGTTAAGGTGTCTCCCATTGTTTGTGGGACTTTTGGCAGTAATGGGTTACATTATAAGAAGTGGATGAAGAGCTTCTTACCTTCACAATCTCATCCTCGTCATTGTAGAAGATCAGGCGAGGGTTTTTGCTTTCGCTTGAATCGTACTCCAGATTATGACTTTTACAAAAAGGTTAAAGCAAGCATTCAGTCACACAAAGAACAAGATTAATACAAATTATGATGTAAGAAATGATAAACAAATATCCCAAACAATTTCATTGGTAACAGTAGGCTGTGACTCCCAAGCAACATAACTATCAATGGAGCATAAACAGTTCAATAGTTTTAACAAACTGGTGCCTAAATATTAAGTCAATATGTGTTTGATATTAATGCTTTGCAGCATGGAAACACTAGTAGCAACGTTAAAAAACTGAACAGAACAGTTAAAAAACAGAAAAAAGCCAGTTTCTCTGCCTCCTAAAAACATGGCTGAACTCCACAGTAAGTGAGGGCTGTACAGAATCAGAACAGGCTTTTTCATGCTCTCCACGCTAATGTGAGGATACTAAAGGGCCCAGCGCTCCATCAGGAAGTTGTAGAGCTCAGGCATCTTCTTTATGGATCATCCCACCACACTGGGGGCCTCCAAAGAGGAAATAATGCAATGAAAAACAGAACAGTTACCAAGACAAGAAGTATTTTTCTACATTACAAAGTACCTAAAAAACAAAGTATCTTTAGCATCAGAAAACTTGGGCTTTTTCCACCAGATATTGGTCCATTATTGTCAGGTCCGGTTTTATGGTTTTCGGTACCTGCTCAAGATTGGCCCTAATGTATTTCTTTGGGTGGTCTCCTCTGTCTTGTTGTTAATACTTGCAACTGAGGATTACAGCAATTTAATACTATTCCAGGTTAGGATAAAGTTTCCAAGCTCTATTACATTACCAGTAAGTGCATCACCATATAAAGTATAAAGGTGTGTAGTTGCGGGAATTGCTAGTTTCAGAAACTTTGCCTTTTAATGATTGACACTTGAGACCACACCCCCCCATAGCAAAATTAAGGGGGGTCTTTAGAAAAAAAATCTTTGAGAGTGTGAGTGGTTCAAACTGGTTGAAATGAGTGTTTGCAAATGTTGAAAGGTTCAGCTTGTCAGTTCAGTTCATCCTGTTCCCCTCCACCACCACCCCCTTTAACAAATATTGTTTACGTTTGGTCTGTCACCTATTATCCCGCTCACTTTCTACAAAAAATGTATTTTGTATTGCTCCCCACTATTTTATAAAGATTCATTACTTAAGCTAACTAGCAAGCAAAGTCACTATTTATCCAAATTGCATGCTTTAGACTGGCATCCAATAACCAACAAGACATTAACTAGCTCATTCTTAAGTCAAAAACAGAGTTAAGCCCATCTAAAATGAGTGTTGTAAAATTGAATTGTACACAAATAGTATGAATATGTTGACACTAACTGCAATTAAGACAATGGGTTCAAAATGGAGATGATGGCACGTATCTTAAGCAGTATCAGTATATATAATACATTTAGTTCTGCTGCGACTGAAGCTCCAACTCTGTGCTAGAGTTGCCTACAGCTCTAATTCCTCTCAGAATACAAGGACGGCTGAGATGTGGAGGCTTTTCTCCTGGCATCAGCTGTCAAGGTGACAACAAATCCTCTATCAAACACTCACCAGCAGTTTACCTCTGGCTATAATGAGTTTTTCCTGCCCAGCTGGAGTCTCAGACGTGTTCTCGGCAGCCTTGCCCACGGCACAGAGGGTCAGCAGGGCCAGCAGTGAGAGCCACATGCTGTGATCCCGCAGTAATGGAGCTGTGTGAGGGGCTTTGCTCAAAATACAGGTGCACTGATAAACCACTGTGGGCGGGCATGTGGTGAAAACTGATTGGTCCGCCTTGTGCCCTCTCAGATCCCCTACCACGGGAGAGTTTCAGTAAAAGCAACAAAGAGAATTTCAGAAATTCTGAATAAATTATTCAGCAAAATAATTTGTCCAAGATTTGTTTCGTGGCTGCTTTTCTACAGCTACAAAGCTAATGTATCTAATAAGCAGTGGAAGCTTGTACCTTATAAATTAACATCATACTCCATGCCTGTATCATTGTTAAATAATCTCAAATGTGATTTCTGCAGTGAGGAACGCTCAGGGTGTTCTCGTTGTTCAGAGAAATGGTAACTTAAAATACAACTTAAAAGGTTTAGCTTCGTTTTACTGATTTATTATTGCAGTACAACTCCTGTTTTAATGTTTTGTTTAGAAGCAACACTTTTGAAGCAGTCAACAGAAAATTGTTCTACACAGATATAGCCAAAGAAGCTCTCCCACTGGTTAGGCCTTGAGGAGCTGGTCTAAGGGCTTTACATGTAAAATTAACAACCAGCATAATTAGGAAGGGACTCAGGAATCAAGCACATTGATTTGCAATGAGTGGGACCAAAAATAAAGAAAAAAACTTAACTTTTGGCCCTTTAGAAGTTCTACATCACTGACTGAATACAAGCTGTAGTCTAACCAGGATTCAGTCAGCTGTCAGGAATACAAAACAGTGGCAGCTTCAAAAGGAAACTGAACAGATCAAATGTCTTTTATAACCTTTAGATGTCCATACTAATATGACTACGTCAACAATCTCACGACTGTACTCCTTAAGCATTTAAATATTTGTATTATTATTCTGTTTATAGATGGCATTTGGTGCCTGTTCTCCTCCTACATTTTTACAAATAATCGGCCCATGAATGCAGCTACACGTTTGGCCTTCCTTACCCATAAATGGTTTGATAAGAGACAGTAAGCTGGCCCTCTCAATGGTTCAGCTGGTTTGAATCCATGGTACCAGTAGGTATTTTTGGCCTATAAAGATGTTTCTCAAAACAATGGTTTTATAGCAACCACACAATCACACTTGCATTTTCTCACAAGTAGATCGATTTCAGTTCAATTAAATTTTATTTATATACGCGCTTTTTACGACCAAGTTGTCACAAAGCAGCTTTACAGAATGCAAGTCCGAGCCCCTAGGCGACAGAGGTGAGGAAAAACTCCCTCAGCTGAAGGACGAAACCTCGGGAAGAACTGAGACTCAGAAGGGGAACATGTCCTCCTCAGGTCGGCCCCTAGAGAAAGGAACGAGAGTCTTTACGGGGATGAATGACAAAAGAAGGCCTTCGTGAACAGGATTATTGACAGATAGGCCATCTACGGCTAACAGGGTTGGTATCACTAAGTGTCCATGGAGGTATGACAGAGGAAAGAAAAGAGATCAGTGTGTAGATTATCATAACGCTGCCACTTCATAAAAATGGACTAAAATAGAACTTTTTGTCTGTGTGGCTGCTAGCTGTGCCACCAGGAGCACTTCTAGACCTCAGCAATCTAAGAGAGGTTGCTGAGGTTGGCCCTGGCTTTACACGGTTTGAGGGCTTACCACGTGTTTGTGTGATGAGTTAGACCTGCAGCTTTTATCAGAAGCAAACAGACAACTGGCTTGCCGGCTGCATTTGGGGGTAAAGGGAAAAGATGGAAATTTGTTTATTTACGTTTATATACATTCATTTTCCGAATCAGGAGGTGAGAGTCAGTTAATCCTCTGCAGGTGTGAAGCCAGGCAGGGTGCAACACCTGTGTGTTTATCAGTGTTTCCCACAGCGCAGCCCAGTACAGTTAATGTGTAAAGAGAAATGTACGGTTGAACTGGCCGCTGCTCTCTGAAAACAGGATATAACCTCAGCAGTGCTGATGTTTATGGAAGAGCTTATGGAAGCTGTAGGATCGAGAAAAAACACAGGACTGTGTGCAGAGTCTACGGCTTGTACAAGGACGTCCATTATTTGAGCTGAAATGTTTTTCTTCAGGAGAAATAAAGTGGGTCTCAGTACTGCACTGATGAAGAGTCGTAGGTTTCTACCTTTGAAACTTTTCTCCGAGGGAAAGATTAAACTACAGGTGCACAAGAAAAAAGTGGTGTGATTGCAGTGTTGCGATGGTAACTGTGGTTTTCCAGGTGCCTGCTAGGGTGTTGCTAGTTGGTTGCTAAAGTATCTCTGGTGGTTACAAGGGTGTTGCTAAGTGTTTGCTTGGTTGTATTCTTTGCTTGTTTTTTTCAGGTATTTGCTTGGGTGTTGCTAGATGTTGTTAATCTAGGGTGACCAGATGTCCTCTTTTTCCCGGACATGTCCTCTTTTTGAGACCTGGAAATTGCGTCCGGCCGGGGTTTTCTCCGGGATTTTGAGCTGCCTAAACTTTCGTCACATCATGAGTATCTCTTATAAACTAAAAGTCCAGGACGGCCATCGAACCGAGATGTGGCTGAGATGCGCATAAAACATATCAACCACAGCTGTCGACCCGAGATGCGCATGAAGGCCCTCTAAAGTCATTTATCTCCATTGAGACTCTCCTTCTCTCTCTCTCCAGGTTGATGAGAGGAGGATGGGTCTGCCTTTGTGGCTCTTGGTTCTTCCCGAGGTTTCTTCCTCCAGCTTTACAGTTGACTTACACACTAGGGGCTGGGACCTGTACTCTGTAAAGCTGCTGTGTGACAACCTTGGTTGTAAAAAGTGCTATATAAATAAGGGTGAACTGGAATGAACTAAATTTATTCCTTCCTGAACAGGGTTTTGGGAGTCCCAGCGCTCATAGGGTGAAAGGTGGAGAAATCACCTGTCCATCACAGGGTACAAACACAGACAAACACACCAGGGGCAATTTAACATCACCTAACACACAAGTCTTTGAATTCTGGAGGAAACTGGACCTCCTGGTGGAAACCCACACAGATACAAGGAGAACTCCACTTAGAAAGCATGCTCGCAACTCAGCCAGGAATCAAACCCAGATCCTACCCACTGTGCCACCAATCATCTTAGAATGTACATAATCTAATGTGACGGCCAACACTACAAAGGGAGGGCTGTGCTTTTACACCAGGTCACCAACAGAGGGCGCAGATGTTCTAGTGTGCATTTCCTGGTCAAGCAAAACAGTTGTGGCAGACGGACTTCCAAATTTTTGCCACAGACAATTTTCTTTCCAATGAAAATAAACCACTCGCCATAGGAATGCAAAGCCAGCACACTATATCATCATCATCATCATCATCATCTTCTTCTTCTTCATCCTCTCTCCCCCCTCTCTCTTTCCCCCATTCTCATTCACTCTCTTATGTTTTTCTCACACACTCTGTCATTTTCTCTCTATTTACCCACTCTGTTTCTCCATCCCATCTGTTTTTTTCCCCTCTCCCTCTCTATCTCTTTCTCTCTCTTTCAGGTCTCCCTTTTTTCTTTGTCTCCCCCACCCTCTCTCTCTCACACTCCAGAGTTTCTCTATATAGTGTGTTTCTGTATGTGTTTTTATGTATAGCACATATTTGGGAAAAATGAGAGAGAGAGGGCTGAAAGAGAGAAAGAGAGAGAGAGAGAGAGAGAGAGAGAGAGAGAGAGAGAGAGATCGTCCTGTGGTAGAGTACAGGAACATCTTCAGTGCTTTGAGTTTCTCTCCAGCCGTTGTTATGCAACTGTTTCAGTGTTTAATCCACATCTGTGAAAGGTATCCACTCTGTTCAGGGCAGAACAGACACGGAGCTTTACAGGCTCCCTCACATCTGCTTATAGGCCTGAATGCATAATCAGTGCTGTCGTCGCTACGGTAGGTAAAATGTACGAGCTTTGGCTTTAGGCCACTAATATTAAATATGTGATATTGTGTCTAATATGCACATCTAAAAGAGTATCAAAGATGCTCTAAACAAACTGGCTTAGTCTGGTTTAAGATCAAACAGGACCCAAATCGGGCTCATCCGGTCTCTCAGTCTGCAGTGTTCCATCCTGACACACACACACACACACACACACACACACACACACACATACACACACACACACACCCCTGTCATAATCTGTTCTCCTGCATACGTAACAAGTGGAAGCCATTTCCTCCAGACTCTTGTCCTCCCTCTCTCCCTCTTTCTTTCCCTCTCTCTCTCTGCCTGTTCTCTCTTTTTTCTTGTCCTCCTGTTTTCTCCACACTCAGCATTTGGGTAACACTTCCTCCTGTTTCCAACAAAAGCTGCCTGTTTGATCTTGGATGTCTAGAAGCTTGGGGCAAAACACACACACACACACACACACACACACACACACACACACACATCTTCTCATGAGAGATGGAGAAGGGTTTGTTGTTCTGGTGCTCCGTATTAGACCTTTTAGATAAGAGGGCCAGAGGTAATGTCCCTTTGGCCTCATATTATCTTCAAACAAGCACTTTTAGCCTGTATTATATTCCTGCCCAGATTTCCTCCCCGCTGCTCCCTGAGATCCAGAGAGAGAGAGAGAGAGAGAGAGGAGAAAGGGCAGACAGAGCTGTGTTTACATATTTAGAGCCGAGGGCACACAAGTTGCGGTGATGACATCACCACACCGGATATAAATTGGTTAAGGTCCCACCACACTAACGCACGCACACACAAACACACACACAAACAAACACACACACACACACACACACACACACACACACACACACTCATACACTTGTTTTTATACCTAGTAAGAGAATAAGATCTTATCCCATAGGTATTGTTCACTGTACTGTGTTAAAGTTTTGGGCATTAGAGGAAATTACATTACAAAAATGTATTACTCTGGGCAGTAAGTGTTTGTTTGCTCATAAAAAACCCACAAAAAATAAGTAGTGATGTGTATGAATGTGTGGATCATTTCCAAAGTTAAATCAGTATTCAGTACCTCATTAAGTTGAATAAATAAGTGCTGTTGATTCATTTATCAAATCCTCCTGATGGCTTTGGGCATAGAGTAGAAGACCCAAACCAGACCTTGGACCAGCTCACAAGACATTTTGTAAAAGGAAAAAATTCTACTCTTTGTACTGTTGTTATGTTTGTGTGCATTTATTCTACTTTTAAATAGCAAAAGCTGCTTAGTACTGAGATAAGTGATGATAAGGTGCCTATACAGCATGAGTGTGTGTGTGTGTCTGTGTGTATATGTATGTTATATGTTATTTGTTTATACATATTTATATATTTATAAATGTGTTTTTCATTTGTTCATTCATTTTCTGTAACCACTCAATCCTCCTGAGGGGGTCTACGGGACTCATATGTTTTAATTTGTGATATATACTTTATGAGTAAAAGGCTTTATGCATACACAACATATCAATAGTATATTACCACCCTCGGTCGTTATAACTTATGTTTTTCATTAAACGTAAACTGTTATTTTACAATTGTAGGACATTTCAGTCCTGAAAACATATAAAAACAAACACACACACACACACACACACACACACACACACACACACACACTGGTCATCCAGAGCTCACCACAGCAGAGGTGATTTGCTAGGAGAAGAGTGGACTACTGCTGCAACCCTAATCTAACACTGATAATGAAAAACACATGCTCACTCGCTCACTCATTCACTGCAACAACTGGGGCTCAGAGAGAGAGGGGGGGGGGGGGGGAGGGGGGTTGGGGTTGGGTGAATGAAGGCATGAGAAGTCAGTTTTTTCAAGCTTAAA
>JBBPCX010070761.1:0-10442 GCA_037974365.1 Hydrocynus forskahlii
AGTGTTGTTATATTTATTTATATATCCACTCTGTACATATATACATACATATATTCATTGTGTACATACATACATACTTATCTAAGTTTACATATAGTTTACATATATATTTTACAATACACACATGTCCATATTTTATATTGATAGATTGTATAATGTACATTTTATACTGTCCTGTTGGTATAGTATTTTATTCTATTCTATTGTTTAATTTTTGCTGCTCTTACCTCTGTTCTCTCCACTTTCTGCCATGATAATGAAAATGTCCCACTTGTGGGACTAATGAAGGTTCTTATTTTTTTTCTTGTATTTTCTTTTTTCTTTTCTTATCTTATCTTATCTTAAGGGAGACCAATAGAAGAATAATACTACGGAGAAGTCTAACATAAAGAGGCAAATGTAAAGAATAAACTGAGCGATAGAGTCTATAGTTGGCAGTTGATCAGTTAGAGTCTGTAAATGGTATCAGGAGCTTCAGTTGGAGATTTTGTGAGTTGTATAAGCTTCTGTTAGGGGTGGGCAGCACAAGATCATGAATGGTGAAATTTCAAAATGGTCAAATAAAAGCATTTTTATAAAGTATAGACTTGATGTTACACAGGGACCACATCTTCACCTGGGACGCCTAGAAAACAAGTATGGTGTTCTAGCTCTGATATGGGAGATTCTAGTAAGCTTTTCATTTTACACTATTGTTAAATGCTGAACTACGTTATCAAAAATAGTTTTTTGGAATTTACATATTATTTACATATTATTCAAGTTGTATTTCTCTTTGCTTACTCCTACAATGTTCTTATAGCCTTGAAAGAGCAGTTGCTAAGTTCATCTTTGTCTGGCATAAAAACGTTTTTGATGTTTGCATATGATGGACAGACATAATGCATTTAATGTTCCTAGACATATCAGACCCATGACTACAATTTGCATAATTTTTCAGTAAGTCCTAAGTCCCTCCAAGGACTCATGACACACTTGTATACTGGGCATAAAAAGTCTATATACCCCTGTAAAAAGGTTTTGTGATGTAAAAACTTTTTTTATAAGAAGGAACAATAACGTACAATAACTTGGTTCTATAAGTGTGAACACCTCAAAGCTAGTCATTTTTATTACAGCAATCGTCTTGGGTAAGGATCTGTGGTTACTTGGCAATATTTTCCCATTGTTCCGGCCAGTAATGCTCTAGATCCATGGTGCATTTTTATTTCTACAGCCCATTTGCAACTGACGATGTTGCAAAGTACCTTTAAAGAGTCTGAGCCCCTGTAGAGTGAGGCAAAGGTGATAGAGGCAAGGAAAAACTCCCTAAGGCTGGTGGAAGAAACCTTGAGAGGAACCAAGACTCAAATGGGGAACCCTTCCTTCTCTGGTCAACACAAGAGACCAATAAAACACTAACACTAAGGAACACTAAGACTAACATAAAGAGACTAGGTAAAGACTAAAGTGAGCGATAGAGTCTATAGTCAGCAATTGATCAGTTTGAGTCGGTAAATGGTATTAGGAGCTTCAGTTGGAGATTTTGTGTGTCATAAAAGCTTTGGTTAGGGGTGGACAGGTGAGCAAGAGACAGAGGACAGAACAGATGGGCAGAGTGGGACAAGACAGACAGATCCAGCTCAGGAAATATAGAAAACAGGTTATTATGAATTTATAGGGTACTAAGCGTAAATGTAAAGAATGTAAAAAGTAACGCTGGTAGACCACTGCACTGCACTTAAATGTCATTTTTTGTCAATAAAAACAAGGGGGTTTTATGTCAATAGAAGAATTTTCTACTGCCGCATTCCTGACTTGAAGTTTGTTAAGGTTTCTACTGGAACATCTTGGGAGGACGTTAGGATGTTACAGTAATACAGTCTTGTGAAAAAAGGTGTAAAATAATTTTTCCTCTTCATGTAAGGATGCCTTTCTTAGCATGATGCCACATTTAAGAAGCAACCAGTAACTGCCAGAAATTCCTGCACCTCCTCTTTTGTTGCCATAGCCCTCTTGGCAGACTCCTTGACCAGTTTAATTTTTGTGCTCTCATAAATCACCCTGTTGTTGGTTATGTAACTATTGACACTTGTTGATGGCTGTCTTATTTGTGGTCCATAGTATATCAAATTTATTTTTACCCCTCTCCCAAACAATAAGATTCCAGTCATGGTTTTTCCAGTCATGGCTTTTGCAGGTTGCAGCCAAAACGGAACAGCTGAATTTTATTTACAGTTAAGAGTCACTTAATTCGATGGCAGTTACTTTTTCAGAGTTTGGTGTGAGTAGATTCAGAACAGTCACAGCCCATTCAGAAGATGTGCACACATATGACCAGGTTCTAGATGGTTATTTTTCTTCTAGGTGGTTATTTTGGTTTTCACTTTATTTAGGTTGATTTCATTTATTTTTTTTTTTTTAATTATTATTTTTTTTTTTTTCATTTTAAAGGTGGAAAAAGTTTTATCTTTGTGTAATTTTTTTATATCATAAAAAATATTTCACAGGTGTGTTGTTACTTCACCCCAAAAAATGTGACCTAGCTGGTAGTCTTAGCCCACATATGTCCTACACGTGCACAGTCTTAATCTGCAACAACTCTGAAAATGATCCCTCTCATTTTAAAACATGTATTTCTTTTATTAGTGACCCATATTGGAAAAGCTAAAAGCATTATGGCAGTTGTTGAAAATAAACTCAGTCCATATGAGAATGAAGATGACACCACGAAGAAACTTGTGCAGTATGTGAGGTACAGTAACTTAGAACAATATTAATACCACAGTTGATAAAGACTATAGAGAATTTTTAGGTAACGCTTTGCAAGAGTGCATATTCATGCATGACGCCGTTCATGAGGCAGCACAAATATATACACCGATCAGTCACAACATTAAAACTACTGACAGGTGAGGGTACCAACAGCATCAGAAATGCTATGCAAGCATCTCATAACAGATTGGGTGGAGTCTGGGGCAGTGTCTAGCTTAGATGTCTGATTAGCATTGCAATAAACCAACAACCAAGCCAAGCTTGCAACAGGAATTTCTGTGGCCTTTGAGTAGGTGAGGTAACCAGGTCTTCCATCTAACTGCAGAAAACATCTTTCCTGGACCACAGCAGACCGGATGATTCCCTGCAGTGGCTGGATGCAATTCCCACTCCGAATTTCTCTCCAAACTTCCACAGAATATGTTTTACAAGAGTACACTAATTCATGCATGATGCTGTTCATGAGGAAGCATTAACACATACACTAATGAGCCATTAAAACCACTGACAGGTAAATAACATCAATGATCTTGTTTAGGGGTGGGAATCGAAACCTGGATCCGATTTAGAACCGGTTTTAATTTTGCGAAGGACTGGAATCGTTTACCTCCGGCGTTATCAGTACCTCTAACGATTCTTTCAGACTTTTCCTGCGTTGCGCTCAATGATGTCACACTCCGTGACTCTAATTATCATGGAGCGTAGAATGCAATCCAAGGCGTGGTTGCATTTTACCAAAAAAAACAACAGTTGCGTTCTTTGTAACCAGTGCAGAGCCATTTTAACCTGCAAGGGTGGTAACACTACCAACATGTTAAAACATTTAAGGTCTCAGCATTAAAATTCAAGAATGCCACGTGTTCAATTCTCAGCGCTCAAGCACAAGCTCTGTGGTTTCCATAGAGGAGGGTAACTAACTAAAATAAATCAATACAAATTTATTTTTATAATTATATTTTCATATTTGGGCCGTATTATTTATTGTTAAAGGAAAATATGTGCATAATTTATTGTTCAAGTGTTCGTATTTACCATGTGAAGGACACGATTGAGTTCTGACATCTAATAAAACAACTGCTTTCGAAGCTAAAAAAATGGCCTATGACCTTTTTTAATGTAAATATGTAGCTAACCAGGTCTTATTACCTATCCACAATATTATGATCAGTTAAAAAAAATAATTATTTTATACTGTTGTTGCTTTAGCGGCTGCTAGCCAGGCGTCTTTGGCTCATTAACTTCAGCAAAAGAGCGGGTCCAAAAATTACGGGGAGCTCTGTTCTTTCCTCCCTCGGAACGGGAGCATTTATTTATATCTCCAAAAAGAACATTAGAGTGGCAAGAATCACAAACAGCAGCCATGCAAAACTCCAAACACTCCCCATGCTACCACACTCATGAAAGACTAAATCCCCCAGCCTCCCTAGAGGCTCAATTACCCAGAATGCAAAGTTTCGTAAGGCAACAGGCTCATCCTGTAACACTGTTTAAGAATCGATAATGGAATCGATAAGGAATCTGATCGATAAGAAGAATCGAGAATGGCACTGACATCAATAATTTCTTATCAATTCCCATCCCTAATCTTGTTACAGTTGCACAGGTCAAAGAAGGAAATCATGCAGCAAGTAAAGACAGTTCTTGAAGGTGAACCAGCAAATTATGGGCATCCACGGCTCACTCATGGTCGTGGGCAGCAAAGGCTACCCCATATGGTCTGATCCCATAAAAGAGCTGCTGTAACAAAAACTGCTGAAGAAGCTGAAGCTGGCTCTGACTGAAATCTGTCAGAACACCGTGCATCACAGCTTGCTGTGTATTGTTGCAGACCAATCAGAATGACCTCTGTCCACATGAGTTTCAGAAATGGGCACAAGCATCAGAACTGGACCGTAGAGAGATGGTAGAAGATGCCCTGGTCTGACAAATTACGTTTTCCTCTACATCATCTGAACAGCGTGTGAGGGAAGAGGTGGCACCAGGATCCACTATGTGATAGAAGGCGATGCAGTGGGGGCAGTGTGGTGCTCTGGGTGATGTTCTGCAGGGAAATCTTCCTGTGGACATTACTTTGACACCTAAACATTACTGCAGACCAAGTTTGTCCCTTCATGGAGACAATGTTCCCTAAAGGCAGTTCTTCATTCAGCAAGATAATCTCCACTCATTCACTGCAAACACAGTTCAGGAACAGTTAGGGGAACATCTCAAAGAGTTTTAGTTGTGTTTACTTAGCCTCCAAATTCCCCAGTTTTCAATTCAATCGAGCATCTGTGGGATGTGCTGGACAAACCTAGTCCAATCCATGGAGGCATGAGATTTGGTGTGAGATATCACAGCACTCCGTCAAAGACTAATAGCTCTCAATGAGTAATAGCTGTTTTGACACACACAGGGACTGACACAATATTGGCAGGTGCTTTTAATGTTATGGCTGGTCGGTTTACATGTAATGATTCATCAAACTACATAATGTACCATGGGATAATGTTTGAATGGAGAAGCAGCGTAATAAACATAATAAATAAGACACCAGTACTAATTAAATTAATGACTGATTTAGGAAAGATGAAGTTTTTCCAGTCTAAAAGTCTTAAAATTGTTTCTGCTTTTATGTGCACAGGGAGAAAATCACTAAACTGGACCCTAGTGAAAAAAAGAAAACTACTGTTGGAGTGTTTGGGAAGACAGGGGCTGGCAAGAGTTCTCTGATAAATGCGATCCTGGGGGAATTCCTGTTGCCGTCAGGAACCTTTTGTGCCTGTACTTCAGTCATCATACAGGTTGAAGCCAACCGGTCAGACTCCAACTACATAGCAGAGATTGAATTCATCACAAAAGAGGTATACAGGTTATAAAAATAATTCTCATGGTACACAAATATAAACAGGTTTCTATTTCTTCTAAATAATAATAATTTAATTTACTGAGTACTTCTAAATACATTCATATGCATATTATCTGAGGACATGTCCAGCAAAATGGCAAATGTACACAACTGTCCACTTACTCCAGATGTGCTAGATCAGTCAAGATCGATCTGGTGTCAAAAGTTCAGCACTACAAGCCCAACATTCCAAAAAAAAGAAAAACATTAAAGGTCAATACTGACCCAGAATATTTCACTAAATACATTCACACAACTTCTCATAACTCACTCGTCCCATATCCAGCTCTTAATTCAGGTGGTTCAGACTAATCAGTGTGGTTTAGGACAAAATAAGACTTACTGTGAATTAAGAAAATTACATCAACAGCTTAAGTCAGAACTTTAGCACGATTTCATTTTATATATTGGTGAAGTTAATTTGAAGAGTGGTTTATTGTACAAAGAGTTCATTACAGTCCAATCCACAAGTCCAAGAGAGTAAACAGGTAGAGTCGGTACACGTACAAGCAAACCAGCAAACAGAACAGGTCGAGGGAAAAAGCAAGACTCGTAACCCAAACAGACGAACTTCGTACCAGAGTCCACACAGTTAATCTACAGGGTAATCCAAAAGGTAAAGTTCAAACACAAGCAAGTCCAAATCACAAGTAAGCCTCACAAGGCCACTGTAAAACACAAGGCCATTTTAAACAGTGCTCTGGGGAAAGGTTCTGAGCGAGTGCATGGGGGGTATGACCAAGGGACGTGACTAAAACTCCCGGGAATGCAATAGGCTGATTGTGGGGGTGTGGCGGAATTTGTGACAATTGTATTAGGGTGACCAATAGGAATTTTCATTCTGTGTATATATTGCTAGTATAGGTAGTACTTGTACGAGAAATGGTGTTGTAACACACATTAAAATATTGTAGCACATAATGTTACCCCAACACTGCCCAAGCTCAGCCTTTAATTGTTTATTATCATACAATTTTGAACATGGCTGACATTAGAGAATTTTAAGGCAAACCGACTGGAACAAGCTGACAAAAGTGGATGTAAGATCAAATGTCATAAAAGATGCTAATGCCTTTGGTTTGGTTGGAGCTGCATTGCACTTTATAGCTGTGTGTGCCAGTTCCAAGGTACAATAAATACATGATGAGGCTTTCAGATACCTACTCACCATGAAACTGAATCATCCAAGTAAAATATTAGAAAACTGAGATGTCTTAAACCCTCCAATAATGATGAATGAATTCTATATTACATTTGGACAGTATTACATTTGGACAGTATGATTAAAATATATTTGATTGTTTGTAACCATAATTTGGTGGCCATCTTGAAAAATATTGGATTTTTATTTGACTGACATTAATTTCTTAACAAGGAGCCTAAAGTTGTACCACATGCCAAAATTCATCCTCGTATCCTTATCTGAATTATTTGACACTTAGCTGCCCCATTATATATTCAAGATGCGTTATTTGTCATATACATATTTACAACATGTAGTAAATTGTGGCCCTTGAACAAGCTCATGAAGCTGTGTAATATAGTTATCAAAAAATTGAAATTAAATTAAAGACAAATTTGAGGAGGCTAAACAAAGCTGAGACCAAACATTCAACCCATGTACTCCATGCTTGTATTTTGCAGCTCTGTCCCTTTTTTTAAATCTCCTCCCTTCTCCCCAGGAAAAGATGTTTGTGTCTGACTGGGTTGTTTAAATTATTTTCTTCAGAACTGGGAAGATGAGCTCAAAACTCTTCTGAATGTTTTATCAGAGGATGATGAAGAAAAGGAAAATGCGATGCTCAGTACAGCAAAACAGAAGATTACAGCACTTTATGGAAAGCAAGGCACTTCTATGACCGTTGAAGGCCTCATGAATGATGACAAATTCTCAGAAATTTCAGAGTTTCTCAGATCTGGGACCAAAAAGATAACACAAGAGAAAGTAAGTCACTGTGAAAATGCTTGTTGAGAACGTGGAAGTTGTGATCCATCTGAAAAGCTACATACATACATACCTTCTCATCTTTGCATCATGTGTTCAACACCAGGCCTCAGATCTTTCAGATGAGATTGGGTGTTTCATTCAGCATGATGAGTCAAATCCTGGAGGATGTTACTGGCCAGTGGTGAAGAGTGTGACCATCAAGGTTCCACACTGTAAAGACTTCCTGGAACATGTTACCTTAGTGGATCTCCCTGGAACTGGAGACTACAACAAGACCAGAGATCAGATGTGGAGATTGGTAAATATTACGAACCATTTCACAATAATACCAAAATGATTAATGTGCATATACATGTCTGCAGTCCAAAGTTTGCTCCTTCAGTGTGGCATTGGAGCTATGAAGTAACTTTGATTCACCAATTCAAATTGTATGGCCGATTCTGATTTACTGAGCCAAACTTAAATGTAATTAAATAAAACAAATCAATTCAAATAGCGTGATCTTTTTCAAATACCATGTTGTGTTAATTTTTTGTCTGTTTAACATAGTCATGCATGTTTAAGCTGCAGCATTTTGGCATGAACCTAGCAACAGCATTCAAATGTAGCATTTGTCTGACTCATGGTTATTACCAAGCAAATTCACAGTTTATTACTAGCCAAAATCATTAGAAAATAGATTTCTCAATTTATTAACTGAGCAAAAACATTCCAGTTCAGTTCCTGGTTTCTATCCTTTCTTGCATCTGGTACTGATAAGTGGTCTGGTGTTTGAGAAACTATGCTTTATATTTTACTAAATCACTTTTTGCAGTGCGAAACACATTTTTGCATGGAATGTTTAGCTCACTGCCTAATGAAACCAGCTCTGTGTAATGAAAATTAAATATTCATACCTAATCAGCCACAAACTGCAATAAACTGCTACCTAGTGAAACCTGTCTAAGTCCCTGTGAGAGTTTACCCTATGATTATGATTGTTTCCTTGTAATATTCACCTGTGTTTTTTACAGAAACTGAGAGAATGTTCTGCAGTGTGGATCGTTAGTGAAATAAACCGTGCTGGATCTGAAAAGGAGGCCTGGGAGCTTGTTGCTAACAGCATTAAAGACATGACACAAGGTGGAGAGTGTAGCAGCATCTCCTTTATCTGCACCAAGACTGATGACATCAACCCACAGAGCTACATGAGGTCAGTTGCACTCATATATATCCAGTGGGGGAAATAATTATTTGATCCCCTGCTGAATTTGTAAGTTTGCTGACTTACAAAAAAATGAACAATCTCTTAATGTATGAGGTAGTTTCATTTTTATGGAGAGAGACAGAATATCAACCAAAAATCAAGAAAAAACATGTTACTTAAAGTTATAAATTGATATGCATTTCACCAAGGGAAATAAGTATTTGATCCCCTACACATATATTTAAGATTTAGATTTGGAGTTCGATCTGGAGTTAAGTCACATTTATGTACGCATTCAGAGAATTCTAAAGGGTTCACTGATCTAATATGGACTTTAAATCTTTTTCTTTTTTCGGAATGAAACTACACATACGACAAACATATAGATCCTCAAAACTGAAGGATGAAGACTTACATATTTCATCAGAGGTAATAATGGTATCATCAGAATAATTTAACAAAAAAAATAATTTTTCTAAAAGTCTTTTAAGCTGGTAAAATATAATAGGCATATGTTTACAGGACCCCCATTACATCACAGAGAAAAAAAAAGCATGCATATTGCACAGGAACACAAAAGCCAAAGTAAGGGTGAAAGAGGAGTTTCTTCAACAGGACAAACTGAAGGTATTTTCTTCTTCAGTTGTTTTTACACACCATATTTTCTCTGAGAACCTATTTCCATACTGGCATGTAATCTATAACAATGTATGACTATAAGTTGGTGTAGGAATGCAATACGTATATGTCCTGGTTCAGTGATGTCATAAAATCAACACACTTACATCAAGTATATTCAACCTACATGAGTTTAGCCTGACCATTAAGGAGCGTTTCAATCTGGGCTGTTTTTGAATGAGTCCCAATACAGGACAGCCAGACAGAACATGGGTTATTTTCAAATATTAGTCTTAAAGGCATTGAAACAGCTTGTTGAATTCTATGTGAAAAAGAGAGGTTGGCTATTGGTACTGTCAGAATTCATTAGGACTGTACTGCAGTGAACTGCAGTCAGTTTGGATTAATGTCAGCACAGAAGTGGCTCTAACATTGAAAAATTGCTTCTAACGTTGAAAATTAGTAGGTGTTAGTTGCTGCACAGAGTGGAATTTTTGAACACCTCAGTGTCACTGTTGGCCAGAGAATAATCCACCAACTAAAAATATCCAGCCAATGTTAAATATGGTGGTGGAAGCATTACAATGTGGGGCTGCGTTTTATCCCTCACAGCCAAACCAGCTTCCCGACACAGAGTTAAACTCTGAGAGGCTACATAAAGAGAATGTAAGTGGAATGAAGATGCACCAGAGAATGTAACGGTATCACCAAAAAGCTTAAGTAACTATAAATGAACGTTGAAACAAGACAATGGCCCAAAATCTAAGACAAGTGCATTGCCATAACTAACAATTGTGAAAGTCAAAGCCTAGATCTTGATTCTGGAGATGCACTGAGGAGAACCAAAAGTGAACAGATGCAGGCAAAAAGGACCTGAAAGACCACATAGTTTAATTGTATTTGATCTCTCTCTCTCTCTCTCTCTCTCTCTCTCCCTCTCTCCACCTCTCTCTCTCTCCCTCCTTTCTTTCCCTCTGGGTCGACCTGAGGAGGACGGGTTCCCCTTTTGAGTCTCGGTTCCTCCCGAGGTTTCTTCCTCCATCTGAGGG
>JBBPCX010070763.1:0-10442 GCA_037974365.1 Hydrocynus forskahlii
AGAGAGAGACAGAGAGAGAGAGAGAGAGAGAGACAGACAGAGAGAGAGAGAGAGAGAGAGAGAGAGAGAGAGAGAGAAAGAGAGAGACAGAGAGAGACAGACAGAGAGAGAGAGAGAGAGAGAGAGAGAGTGAGAGCACTGAAGGCCCTTCAGAGTATTCTGAAAGCTGCTATTAAGAACAGATGACATCAGTGAAAGCCATTCACCTAACCTGGCGTAATGGGATGCTACAATGCATAGAAAGCAGTCAGCTTCATATTTGTTCTCTGCCTGGAAAGCACCACACTAATGTTCTAAGTCACTGCTTTAACATCAGATTCTCTGCAGGAAAAAAAGCTTGGACCACTGCACTTCACTACAAGGAAAGTGAAGGCATGTTTAACACACGAGGAGAAGTTTGTGGAAATATTTAGAGGAGCGTTAGAGGAGACAGAGAGTTTAAATGTTCCAATACCAACAGTGGTGTCTGGTCGGTAGAGTAAATGGAGTACATTTCCAACAGAGGCCAACATCTTAAGCGAGTAATTCGTTTATCTAGCAAAGTGTATACCACACATTTCTAGATACTGTGGATTAAGAGCTTAACAGGAGATTCAAGTTGGTGGGGGATGGGGTGTTGGTGGCTTTACAACCCTGCAAGTGTCCACTCTTTAACTGTAGATGCCAACTGGTCAAGCACCCCAAACTCAGAAGCATAAGACGCTGTCCACATTTTCTGTGATTTCTATAAGTAAATGAAGAGACCACCTGCAGACCAGTCCAGGTTAGTGAAGATGATAAAAACCTTTCCAACACTACCAGTCAACAGCTTCTTTAGAGAGATCCAAATAGAAAAGTATTAAGAAAAGTGTCAACAGAGAAGAATGGGTCTCTGGCCTTCTGCTGATAGCAGTAGAGCAGGACATCCAGATAAACAACAGGAAGGCCATCAGAATCCAAGACAAGGCACTGAGGATGTTGCTGTAAGGCAAGAGAATGATCCTGCTCCTTTCAGCCAAACGGTGGCAACTGAACACAAGCCCACTTTGTAGATTGGTTGGTTTATTAGTAAGTGATTATCAGAGACTTGTCTCACCCCAGTAACTGACCTGCTGAAATCAGGTCGACTTCTTAAGAGTATTATGGCCAAAACAGAGAGACTCAGGAGAAGCTTCTATCCTCAGACCACAAGACTCTCAACCAGGACACGACAACTTTAACTGTTCATTATAACATAAACTGAACTCTCTACCTCACTACTATTTACATCACCCAGCAAACCAGCACACTGCAGATTACACTACAGCTATTCTGTACAGCTCTTCTTCGTGCTGTACAAACTTCTGATTTTTGTTTTTTTGTTTAGTAAACTTTTTTTGGCAGCTGGTGACCTAGTGGTTAGGGAGCTGCCCCTGTGATCAGAAAGTTTATGGTTTAAATCCCATTATTGCTAGTGGCACCACTGAGGAACCCTTGAGTTTTCACATGTGACTATAAGGGGCTACTTTAGTTGTTTTACTACCTTAGCCCAGCCTTTCCAAAATTCTCTTTCATTTAATTTAAATAATTTGATAACTTTCTTGCACAGTCTTAGGGCTCAACTCAAGGACACGTTCCACGACATGTATGTGACAAATAGAAAAATCTTGAAACTTAAATCTTGAATCCTGAAGTAAAAGCTTCGTTCCTCTGCTACAGTGTGCTGTCGACTTAGGGTCAGAGAGCATTGCATTGTGTTTGTACTTGTTTTTTCTGTACCAATGGGTGATTAGAAGAGATATAATTTGGTTTATTCTAATTGGTTGTTTATCAGACAGATCCTGATGTGTAATAGTGATAGTGTGTGTTAGTGGACCAGCGGTGTGAGGGAAATGTTTTCCTTCCTCACCTCTTGACATTGCAGGTTTTGTCATGATAGGAGTGGGGGTCATTATTTTGTCCCTGTAGCCAATATGAAATAATCTTTTTTTTTTAAAGAGAATATTGGCCTAATTCAGCCCTGCAGGACACTTTTACTATAAACAGAGTGCATAATTTCAGCTGGGTGTTTGTTCCATTGAGAGCAATGCCCATACCTCACTCTTTTTTTGTCTTCTCTCTTTCTTTCACCTTCACTGTCTCTTTCTCTTTCTGTTTCATACTACCTCCCTCTTATCTCATTTTCTCTGTTTCTCTATGACTGTCCCACTTTCTTTCGACTCTTTTTAACTCGCTCTCTTTCTCTCTCTCACTCTCTCTCTCTCTCACACACACACACTCTGTCATTCTTCCCTCTCGCTCTTTCACTCTCACTGCTTTTCTCTGTTTCCTTCTCTCTCCTTTATCTCTCTTAGACTCTTTCTCTCTCCCTCTGTTTCTTTCTTGCTTTATCTGTCTGAGTAGCCCCCCCCCCTCTGTTTAGTTTTTGTGGATGTGTAACCTGACCCCCTCTCCAGCTCTCCAAAGAAGCATAAAGAAACATTCAGGGCCTGAGATCAAGCCCAGGCCACTGTGAGGGTCCCTGCTGATGGACAGCTTTCTGAATCGGATTACATTGTTTGAATGGGGTCTGTTCCCCTCCGATGCGTTCTTTAACCCCCCTCCATAACCCCCCTACAACCTCCATTAACGGCCAATCCATGCGAGCGACAGTCTGCTTGGCTCATTTAAAAAACAAGCTCTTAGATGGACAACAGTCACAGTCTGGTAAACAGGCCTGAAGAGAGCAGCAGTCACACACTGACCGAACAGCACCTGAAGAGGAGTATATATTCTCCACAATGCCAGATACTTTAAAAATTGACAAAATGAAAAACAAAATTTACGCCATGTTGCCACTGCAATCAGAAGGTTGTGGGTTTGAATCCCAGGACTGCTAGTGTTATACTTGAGTTGCTCCCTGGGCACCAGCCCCCCCCCATTGGTGAGTGCCCACTGCTTCACTTGGTGAATGGGTTAAATAGGTTAAATGGAGAGAAAGAATTTCACACTGTGTGCTGTGCTGTGGGGTGTTCATGCGTGACAATAAGGGGCCACTTTACTTTACCTTTTAGCCCAAATGTAGCAGATCAGTCAAGACATCCTTGGTGACTGATTTTTTAAAACTAGTTAAGTTATACTAGTATAGTTGCCAGTTAGGGAATTTGAATGCCAAGTCAACACTTTAAACTCTTTGTCATGTTCCTCAAACCATTCCTGAACAATTTATTGATCCTGCAGGAAACTGTTTATGCTACGACTGCACAGTCACACAGAGACGCAGAGACAAGAATAATATAAAGAATAAAGTCAAAATAAAACTGTCCAGAAAATATTCTGTACCAGATACAATATGCTATAAACACAAAATGCTGTGGTTAGCAAGAGAGGTGGAGATAAATACTACAAAAAAAACCTGCTGAAGCAGTTTTCCAATAACACAAATAGTGGTGTGGAGTTACATATTATAATGCTCATTACATGTTATAATAATAATAATTTAGCACACAATAAGAGTTTATTGCACATATTCTGCTGAAAGAGGACACTTCCATTATGGAATAGCATTTCCATGTCTTGGACTTGGTCTTCAGCTATGTAGGTAGGTGGTAAGTATCAAAGTAACATCTACATGAATTCCAGCATCCAAGATTTCCTAGGAAACATTTCTAAGAGCATCACGCTGCTTTTTTTCTTCCCTAAGTGCACCCTTGGGCCATCCCTTCCCCAAAAACGACACATGTGGGGGCCAGTATGGGTGCTCTGACCGGTCTGCAGCTACACGGCTCCATATGTAGCTGCAATGCACCGCGTATTCTGTCCTATCATCTCTAGCATGGTAAAGGTATTAGCCCCAGTCAAACGGAGACATTTGCTCTGGAAATGAAATTGATGGATTTGAACCTGTAAGCCTGTGGTTTTGACCACTCAACAGCAGCCACTGGACACCAAGAATCCTTCGAGGACCCACTTGGAGCTGCTCCAGTGATACCAAAGCCCATGAGGGCTGAGATGAAAAGGGATTCATTGTGGGTGTCCAGGGGAAGTTATTATTTTTCACAGGTGTCAAAGATCTGCTATTTCAAAATGAAAGACGGATTAGTACAATAATCCCTGGGTAAATATTACACGGCAGTTTTTGTGATATTGTCATTATTTTTTTTACAGTATGCATGTGTGTGTGCGCGCGCATGTATGTGTGTGTGTGTGTGTGTGTGTGAGAGAGAGAGAGAGAGAGAGAGAGAGAGAGATTAATTTTTATGTGATGAAGTGGGATTTACTTACAATGTGACAATCTAGGTTTTGGTCACATTTCCAGAATAGTAGAGTGCATGAAATAGTTTACTTTCTCTCTCTCTCTCTCTCTCTCACCCTCACACACACATTTAGATGTTGAGAAGGAGTTGGCAGTAGCAGCAGTGCTGCTGCTGACACATATTTGAGAGAGGATTGTGGCTGGGATTGGGATTGAGTTGGGATTGGAGCACAGCTGGATTGTGAATCTAATGGTTGTGGATTACTTCAGATTGTTGTGTGTGTGTTTTTCACTGCTGGAATGTGCCTGGAATGTGTTGTTTGCAACCAGGTGCTGAGCAAAGTAGACTCCTGTACAGCAATAGCAAAATATCAGCTTCTGACATTGTTTTTTCTCATGAGGTCCATATTTAGAATTAAAAACATGCACATTTATGTCCTGTAGATCTATAAATACATATATTTCACCCCCCCCCCACATCATGCACACACACACACACACACACACACACACACACACACCACATATAAACATACACACACACATTCTCCTGTGTAAATTAAAGTGTGTTTTATTTTTAAACAGAAGTTATATGAAAAAAACATGACACCTGATACCTAATGTTTGTTCTGTTAGCCTATCAGAGGTTTTCTGAAAAAGACTAAACAGTGGACTAGCAGTCGAGCGAGATAAATAAACTGAGAACATGGACACACTGGTGGGGACCTAAGCATAGTGTGAGGCAGCTGTTCAGTGGCCAGGACTGACTGGGAGTCCGTGCAGGGGTCAGCAGCCAGCAGCCCAAACACCTGCCATAACAGGAGATAAAGAACGGGAGATGAGAGACAGGAGAGTCTCTACAGTATCTTATCATGAGGCGTTTCATCGCAGCAGGAGAGTGACTGGCACAAGCAGGTGCGACGTGCCTTCTGTCCATAGCTCTTCATCATCTTTTGAACTCTAATTGTCTTCTCTCTGTCTCTCTCGATCTGTCTCTTTCTCTCTTTCTCTCTCTCTCTACCTTTCTTTCTCTCTCTCTCTATCTACATCTCTGTCTATCTTTCTATCTCTGTCTGTCTCTCTATCTGTCTCTATCTCTGTTTCTCACTGTCTCTCTCTCTTTCTGTCTCTCTCTCTCACAGGTTTTCTTATTACTCCTTTTTCTTATGTTTTACTTCACGCTCTACCTTGAGTGTTCTATTGCTTTTGTGCAGCAGATGTAGGAAAAAGGTAAAGCAGAAAAGGCTCAAATTTTGTATCAAATTTCGTTTGACCAACAAGAGTTGAGCCGTTTGCGATATGTATAGAGCTTTTTCAGGTTCTTCCAGATATGTCTAATATAACATTGTAAATATGTTCTTAACGGTCTTTTCATACACTAACGTAGAAAATCAGTAGAGTTTATCAGAATAATGCAGTCTTGGTGAAATGTGCATTTATCAGAAATAACAGCACAGGTAGAATGCTCCTCGATCAGTCAGATTGCTCTGTTGAGAAGTTTTCTTTGAGGACTATTTTGGATTTAAAAAGTGCATTATTCCCAAACCATTTTAAAATAATTGCAAAACTATGCCTTTTTAACAGGAAGCAGCACATAACTAAACTTTCTGTGATAAAGCTTCTGACCACCACTGTGTACAGCTCTGACAGTTCATTAACCAACATAATCATTTAATAAGGCAGAAATATTGACAAAAACACTTTAATTCCCTTTAACCCAGACACTGCTGCTGCTGTATTGAGCGAGGGTGAAGGTAAACAGGATGTACTGTATGTGCAAGCTGCAAAAACATTTAATTAAAACAAAAAACAACCATACAAACATTGGGCACAGGTTTAAACAAAAACAAGGTGAAACACAAAGAGTAAATTAACAAAGAACAATGTGAAAGAGTAAGACTTAAACATCAGAGACTATGAAATTAAAGCCAGGGGTATTTAACAGGAATATTCCAAGAACAGGAAGCATGCAGGGTAATTTACAGAGAATCCACAGACCCAGGGGTATTAAAACTAACTAGGGAAACAAGAACACCTGGGCAGGGGAGGAGACACAGGTGAGCAGGATAATAAGGAGAGGCTCACATGGATATACAGACACATGACTAAGGTAAACAAAGGCACATGGAGAGTGTAAACAACAACATAGACAAGACAAAGGACACAGGGGACATACAAGAACCAATAAACTGGAAAAAAAAAAAACAAGAAAAATGTTACAGCATCGGTACATGTAGTGGTAAAAAGCCTTTTGTGCATGATGGGCTACTGAACTGGCTGTTTGTCCTCACTGACTAAACCAGAAAAAGTTACACTGGCTTGATATATCAGCCAGACAGTACATATATATATATATATATATATATATATATATAGAGTACTTAGACCTGTAGTCTATACACACACACACACACACACACACACACATAGCCTGTCCAGCCTGTGCTATAGTGCCCATTTCATCTCAGTCTGTGTCTCAGTGATGATTCAGTGTGTGTCTCTGGCAAGGTGTCATCTCCACTGGCCAGCAGCACTGAATCACCCAGCAGAGGAAAGCAAGACACCGCTGAGTGAACGAGCTGAGTCTCCCTCTCTCTCTCTTTTCACTTCCTAACTCTCTCTCTCTTTCACCTCCTAACTCTCTCTCTCTCTTTCACTTCCTAACTCTCTCTCTCTCTCTCTCTTTCTTTCACTTCCTAACTCTCTCTCCTTATTACTCACTCAATCTTTCACCTTCGCTCACCCTTGCTGACTTTCTCACTCTCTCCTCACTCACACTCTTCCTTCTCTCTCTCTCTCTCTCTCTCTCTCTCTCACAGTGTCTCTCACTCGGATGTAGTTTTGCCGCTCAGGCTGGAGGAGTTGTCTGCATGTGTGTGTGTGAGCACGTGGCTGTGTTGGAGATGGGGCAGTGGCGGAGAGCCTCTCAGGAGCTAATGATGCACTGCACACGCTCCAGGGCTGCCTTGGAGCGGTGGCAAACAGGGGAAACATACGGAGCGCTGTGTTTTAGAGCACGTCTTTAAACACAGGGCCCCGGGATGAGCACGTGACATCATATTCAATATTATTCTCATTTTTAAAATGAACGTGACTTACAAGTCATGACTAGTGGTTTTGGAAAAATGTCCCCCTGCCCTGGGGTCCACTTACTCCACTTACATCTGTGTGGGTTTTTGTATTAAGCAGTTATTTCTCAAGCTCTATTTATCCCTTAGAATTAAGGATGTCTTTGTCTTTGCTTTTAAAGGAATAATTCAGCAAAAAGTCTTACACTTTTTCCCATTTACAACAGATTAGCCGAGACAAATTTCCCTTTTCAGTTTTCTTATTTTTATAGCTCACAATAAGTCCTACTGTGTTCTAAATCTACAAATAATCTACAAATGTTTTGTTTTTTTACAGCATT
This sequence comes from Hydrocynus forskahlii, assembly GCA_037974365.1. NCBI lineage: Eukaryota > Metazoa > Chordata > Actinopteri > Characiformes > Alestidae > Hydrocynus > Hydrocynus forskahlii. The sequence continues at coordinate 7,602 of JBBPCX010070763.1, forward strand.
TCCATAGTTAGGGGCCTGTAACATTGTGTAATAATATCATGTGTTTAATTGAACTGCAGAGTGTTGAGAGATTACAGCACAATACAGCTCTACACAAATCACCAGTACCAGCGGGTAAGCGCTATGCTAGCTGTGCAGGACTGCACCAACCACAAGTGACAATGACAAATATGATATGATAATAACATAAAATACTTATTAAAGCAGCACATCTCACTACTTACATCCCTGCAGGAGCCCAAGACTAGTTCTGCAGAACTAGTTTATACACTGATTAGCCACAACATTAAAACCACTGACATCCCATTATATTAGGCAGCAAGTGAACCTTCAAGTTGATGTTGATGTGTTGGAAGCAGGACAAATGGGCAAATATAAAGATCTGAGCGACTCTAACAAGGACAGCTGGGATAAAGCATCTCCAAACCTCAGGTCTCATGGGGTGTTCCCAGTGTACAGTGAATAGAACCTACCAAAACTGGTCCAAGGAAGAATAACCAGTAAATCAGTGACAGGGTCATGGGAATCCAAAGTTCACTGATGTGAAGGCTAACCTGCCTGGTCCTGCAGAAGAGCTACTGTAGCACAGATTCCTGAATAGTTAATGCTGGCTATGATCGAAAGGTTTAAGAACACAGAATGCATCACATGCTTTCAGTTTGCCCAGTGCACCTAAAATGGCCATCAGAACTGGACCACAGAGCAATGGAGGAAGGTTTGTATATACACAGACCAGTGCAGCAGATAGGCAGTACACCTGCTGTGTAATGGAAGTGCTAGTGTGAGTTACTCATGCTGTTTAAGGGAACCTTTTATTTCCCCTGTCAAAAAAAAAATATAAAGGGAACAGGACCAAGACCCAGTCTGGCACATAGAACAAAAATGTTGATGTGGCCAAGTAAGTGAATTCTCAAACCCTGCTTCACATTTGTTTTGTTTAATCAGCAACGTTCTAGCTCAGTGGACTCGTTGGCCAGGTTGGCAGTAATTAAGCTAAACATATGGAACTGAAGTGATTTCGTGCATACAGATATCATCACTAGTACTTCACAGAGCTCATAGTGTTTGTCTGTGTATGTGTGTGTGTGTGTCTGTGTACTGTAGCCCTTCCCAGCACCTGAGCACAGAGGCTTGGAAGGCCAACACAGGTGCAAAAACATGAGGATGGTGGAAGGGGAGGATGTGGAGAAGGTTTGATGAGAGGTGGTGAAAAGCGAAAGCGACCAGGGCAGGAGAGGGTGGCTGGGCCAAGTCTCTGGGTCTACTGCTGGCAGCGGAGAATCAAATGCGGGGCACCAGAGTCTTCGGGAGGTTCATGGGTAGTCCTCTGCGTTTGATTCTGCAATGAGGAGGCAGAGGCGACAGCATCAAAGTTGAGCGGACAAAATCCCCATTCTACCGTGCAAGGCCTCTTTTCTATTTGTCCCTCCACTTGCGCGGTTGCTGTCTGAGGTGCTGAAGTGGTCCGACTGAGGCTGTCCACTCAAAACCTCCCCTGCGGCCAATGGGGAGCATCTGCCGCACGATACCGTGGGATCAGGAGCTCATAACCACAACCAACATAAACCAATAAACCAAAATATCGATTTTGACTCGAAACTATATTTTGACTTGATTTTGATGTCATACTGTATTATATATTGCTCTTGTCTTTGTGTCTTTGTGTCTCTGTACAGTCGTAACATAAACGGTTTCCTCCAGGCCGAATAAAGCTTTCTGATTTTGATTCTGATAGCAAAACATTATGACCACTCACAGATGAAGCAAATAACACTGGTTTCTTATTTCAGCAGTGCATGTCAAGAAGGTGACCCGGTGACCTGATGAATCCCATTTTCAACATCAGATGAATGGCTGGGTACCTGTGCACCATTAACCTAGAGAAGTGACAATACCAGGATGCACCTTGAGAAGAAGACAATCCAGTGGAGGGAGAGTGATACTCTGGACAGTGTTGTGCTGGGAAGCCCAGGTCCTGGCATTCGAGCCAGGTACAACCTTTTGTGACCGTAGTATTCTTGATTGGCAGTGTCTTCTTTCAAGTTAATATACCCTGCCACACGGCACACATTGTTCGGGAATGGTTTGAGGATCATGATAAAGAGGTCATGGTGTTGCCCTTGTCTCTAAATGTTTTATAAAGTATTAAACCCTGCAGAGCCTGGTTAAACCATGCCTACTTTGCATCAGTGTCATGACAGCCTGATTTAAAAATTAAAATATTGTGCAATCTGATATATTTCTCTTCAAATCTGGCTTGCCCTGCAGTACTGCCCAATCAAATGTGATCTACTGTGTGTGTGAGTGTGTGTGTGTGTGTGTGTGTGTGTGTGTTTGTGAGTGTGTGTGTGTATGTGTGTGTGAGTGTTTGTGTGTGTGTATGAGTGTGTGTTTGTGTTTGTGAGTTTGTGTGTGAGTGTATGTGTTTGTGAGTGTGTGTTTGTAAATCTGTGTGTGTTTGTGTATTTGTGTGTGTGTGTTTGTGAATGTTTGTGAGTGTGTGTCTGTGTATGTGTGTGTGTGAGTGTGTGTGTGTGTGTGTGTGTTTGTGAGTGTGTGTGTGTATGTGTGTGTGAGTGTGTGTGTGTGTGAGTGTGTGTTTGTGTTTGTGTATTTGTGTGTGTGTGTGTTTGTGAATGTTTGTGAGTGTGTGTCTGTGTATGTGTGTGTGAGTGTGTGTGTGTGTGTGTGAGTGTGTGTGTGTGTGTGTTTGTGTTTGTGTGTGTGTGTCTGTGAGTGTGTGTGTGTGTGTGTGTGTGTGTGTGTGTGTGTGTGTGTGTGTGTGTGTGCGTGTGTGCGTAGGCACGTGTGTTTGTGTGTATGTGTGTGTGTGTGTGTGTT
>JBBPCX010070764.1:0-10441 GCA_037974365.1 Hydrocynus forskahlii
CCAAAGAAAAGAGATTTAGTTCAGATTCACTATTTTACATCATCAGCATCCATATAAACACTCAGAGACACGTGGAGATTCACCTTTCAAACACTGCCTCGCTGGAGGAGTAACTTTTTTCGGAGACGTGCAAAAATCTGAACATTTCTACTAAATAAATAAAAGCTTTAACAGACGGCCAGAGAATTCTATATTTTATTTATAGCGGTCCGTCTCATAGCCGCGCTAAAAGACACCGTGGCGTGTCCCGATACTCTGCCCAACATACTTCACCCCTCCACGCCCCACCAGCTGCTGCGGGACGCTCCCCAGCCCCTCAGACCATGTGGGTACAGGATCTATAAATACATCAGGATCTGGCCTGGTCTGGTCTTTCGAGTTGGTTCTGCAGATTCTCCACTTCACTCACAGACAGGACATCTTTACACTGTACGTAAACAATAAAGCCTGTTCTCATGTGCACGAACGCGTTCATTGAACACGTTCCAATTTTTCGTGAACTGAACGAATCAGTTTAAAGTGATGAACGGCGACGTGAGTGACGTTGACTCTCGCGAGACGGAACGCGGCTCACGTTTCACGTTCGCTGATCACAGGCTAGCACTGTTAGCGCTTCCAGTTCAGACGCCTCTGCAGGAGCAGTTTGTTTAAACATTGGAGTCGTTTTTTTTTATAAATCGGTGTAGATTTAGAGGGAAAACCACACGTTCTGTTTACTTTTAGTTCTGTTCTTTTCCGAGCACTTTAGAAGATTTTGTCTGAGTGTTGCATTTCAGGCCGACACGGTTTGTTTACATTTTGTGTTAATATTGTCTGGATAAAATTTCCATATCCTGTATACCTGCACCTCGTTTTTTTACTTTCAACATAACATGATGCGTTGCTTAAGTGGTAAGATCTATTCTCAACCTCAGAATGGGTTTTTAATGTAACTTGTGTCTGTGATTGTTCAGTCGTATGACAAGATTAAAGGAGGTTCAGATAGAAGGACGACGTATTGAAAATGTACAAAAAATAAATAACGAACGAATGTAATAAAAAAAAAAACCAAAAAACGAAACAAACGTGAACTAGTCCATTTTTCTTTGAATGAACCAAACTTTGAACTCGTTCCACAGCACTGCTCACGAACACGGACCCCACCGAACATCTCGCCTGCTCCGACGGCGCGTGGAGCCCCAGATCGTGACGCGCCACCTTCGTACCTCCCTGTGACGTTTTTTTCTCCAAACACAATAAGCTGAACCACTGAGTTCCGTTTGGTCCAGAGTTCAGTGTTCCGGAGCAGCTCTGATTGGTCTAAAAGCTCATGTGCAGATTTTACACTAATTTCTAAACTTCATCAGCAGAGCTCAGCAGGTGGGAAGGGAAATGATGGATGGAGGTGCAGGCCTTTGCTTATTGTTCTCGGTGTATCTGCTCCTCCTGCTCCTCTCGGGACGTCCTGCAACCCTTTCTCAGCGACTGCTGGTTTCTCTCTTACCTTCCTTATCATTCCACCAGCAATGGGCTCCTGGATCACATTTATTTCTTCATCATCTGGACGTCCATATGTGTCTGTGTGTCTTTCCTGGGGAAGAGATGGACCAGGATGCTCTATGTGAAGAAGGCGAGGCGGTGGAGGCAGTGTGACGCTCTGGGTGATGTTCCGCTGGAGAACTTTGGGTCCTGCGTTCATGTGGACGTTCCTTTGGCACCTAAACACTGCAGACACTGTTCAGGAACCGTTTGAGGAACATCGCAAAGAGCTCAAGGTCCTCTAGATTCTCCGGATCAAGATCAAGCCTCTGTGGGACAAACTAGTCCGATCCACGGAGGAACCACCTCACAGCTTACAGGACTTAAAAGGACCTGCTGGAGAACCTCAGACCTTCAGAGGTTCTTTCTGAGTCCAGACCTCGACGGCTGAGGGCTGAACGTCTATTGCAGTGATGTAAATGCATGTTGTGCTGCTGCCTTGTGTGACTCACTTCAAGCTCAGTCCTTCATTAGAAGGTCTCCAACACGTCCGCACTGTAGTAGAAAGTGTTTAAAGGGCTGTTTTCCAATGACTGGGGGGGGTGGGGGTTCTCAGCGTGGCCTTTAATCTTCGAGCGCGACTTCTGCTCCGGCCTCCACCCATAAAGCTAACCATGACCTCACCAGCTCTGAGCTGCAGGTGTGGATCCGTCGCCGTCCTCCTGAGGGGGGAGGAGTTGAGGACCATAATGAGAAGGAATGGAAAAGAAACTTCAAAGTGACTCACGGCTCTTCGTAATCCAGCCCTAAAGGTCAGAAAGGTCAGGGCCTCAACCTCAGGGGTGTGGGGGTGTGGGTGTGTGTGTGTGTGTGTGTGTGGGTTGGGGGGGGGGGTCACTTACCTGCTCAAACTCACCTGGTTCAACTTACCTGTTGTCTGGACTGGACTGGACTGAACTGGACTGGGTTGGACTGGACTGGACTGAACTGGATTGGGTTGGACTGGACTGGGTTGGACAGGGTTGGACTGGACTGGACTGGACAGGGTTGGACTGGACAGGGTTGGACAGGGTTGGACTGGACAGGGTTGGACAGGGTTGGACTGGACTGGACTGGACAGGGTTGGACTGGACTGGACAGGGTTGGACAGGGTTGGACTGGACAGGGTTGGACAGGGTTGGACTGGACAGGGTTGGACTGGACTGGACAGGGTTGGACAGGGTTGGACAGGGTTGGACTGGACAGGGTTGGACAGGGTTGGTCTGGACTGGACTGGACTGGACAGGGTTGGACAGGACTGCACGGACAATCAAAACCAGTTTGATGGAAACAAGCATTTCTCTTTTTTGCATAAACCAATTTAAGCATTATTTTTGCAAACCATTCAGCATTTTCCTTTCTTTATACGCATTTTTCTTCATCAGAAAGGTAAGAAAGAGAAAAGAATAAAACAACCGGAGACACGCTCGCTCACACACACACACACACGCTCACACACACACACATACACGTACACACACACACACACACACACACGTACACGTACACACACACACACACACACACAGTTCTACAGCGCTGCCCGGGGGAAGAGCTGCTGTGAAGGTGAGAGACAGATAAAAGGCGTTTGTTTGTTTTAGTCCGGGGTTGGTCGGGGTCAGTCAGGTCAGTCGGGGTCGCCGTCCGAGAGGCCACTCAGTGCAGCTGGTGTCATGATGTGTGTGTGTGTGTGTGTGTGTGTGTGTTACAGCTGCAGTGCAAACATTCCAGCATGCACTGGGAGCACTGGAACAACGGGCTGGACCAGAGGGGCTGACCAGAGGGTGTGTGTGTGTGTGTGTGTGTGTGTGTGTGTGTGTGTGTGTGTGTGTGTGTGAGAGAGGAGGACAGTGAGAAGTGCGACTGGCCTAAAAATGACCTTAATTACTGAGAACATATATTATTTGCCATGCGTTCCTCATCCTGGGAGATCTGTGTCTTCACCTCCACAGTCCCTGATCTCCTGACCTCGGTCTGGTCTACAGTCCTCCGGCGCACCCGACCTCGTCCCCAGCAGGACACATCCCGGTCACAGGCCGAAAATTTACAAATCTGCTGTTAAAGGGCGCGAGGGCACGAGTGGGCCGGGAGAACCTCTGAGAGGAACGCCGAGAAATTCAGTGTCTCTTCCCACCAAAAACAGCGTTTATTCAGACGGCAGAGGAAACGGAAGGTCTCTGAAGGTCTCTGGAGGTCCTGCTGAGGTCTCTGGAGGTCTCTGGAGGTCCTGCTGAGGTCTCTGGAGGTCTCTGGAGGTCCTGCTGAGGTCTCTGAGGGTCTCTGGAGGTCCTGCTGAGGTCTGATCAGTGTGAGGTGTGGTTCCGCGCAGGGTTCTCACTGAGGCTGCAGGTCTGTAAACATCAGACCTGCGGCCAAGAGGGCCGCGCCCCTCCGGCAGGTTCTTCTGGTTCCACCTGCTGTGGGACGTCCCGACCAGGGACCTGGCGCCTCCGTCAACCTGAAATCTCTTTACAGGACACACACACACACACACACACAGTAACAACAGAGCTTCATAAATAGAAACTGTTTCTGGTGAATATTATCGCTGTTATCTGCATTCTCTCGTCTTTATCGTTCACGTCAAGCTTCGGTTCTTTGCAACTTCCAAAATATACTTAACCCCAAATCAGCAGTGTGACTGCTCTCGGCGTCTCGCGTGTTTCACGCAAATCGCTGGGCGTATAAGTAATGATTTGTAGAAGTGTGTGTGTGTGTGTGTGTGTGGGGGGGGTACCGTTCTTTCAGGGAGGGGGTCCGTGGGTCCCAGGTAGACGGTCAGTTTGGGTCCGAGTGCCCGGTCCAGTCTGGTATCAGGGCCGTTCTGGCTCGGACCGGCGGGTTCGCTCCTAAACGCTTTACGCTGAGGGGATATTTTAGACCTGATGTTCTCCGATGATACAAAACTTCCTTATTGCATGAATTACAGTGAACGATCCTCCTATCAGCCGTTCATCCGTCCGTTTATAAACGTAAAGCGCGTTCTCGTCTTCATTCTCTGGAGCGCCTGGCTAAAGTCACATGCCGCGATTAACCAGCGTTAATTTTACACGTTATTCTTTTCTGTGATTACTTGATCAAAATTAACGCTTTCATTCGACACCCCTCGTTTTAATAAGTTTAATGTCGTATGTAAACACTGTCACGGTTCGTTCAGTCATCAAAATCAAATCAACGTCCCGGAAGAAATTGCTTAAAAAAACAGTCTGAATTGAATGCACTGTTTTGGTGATGTCAAAAAAACACTGAATTTGCACATTTCCTCGCATTCAGCCCACAGCAGCTCAGCCCCGCCCACTCCTGCTGGGGTCGAGTACGGGGCAGCCAATCAAGAGACCGCTAATTTACATATTTCAGACTTAAAGACACCGTATCAAAAACAGAGAGTGGCTGGAAAACGGTGTAGAAATAAATTAGGACTGTTTTTGGTGGAAAAAAAGTGGAAGAAATAAAATACAAAATAAAAGCTATGAGGGCTTTATTATTACTTCAAATTTATTTTCAAAGAAAAAAATAGAAATGACCGGCCGGACCCAAGAGGAAGCCAGTCGCTCCTCCGGGCCGCACCGGAACCAGCAGGTCCAGTGTTTGAGGACTCCAGAGCTGGAGAGAGTAAATAAACACCTTAAATCTTCTTAAAGTCGTTCATTTTCATTTTTTATTCAAATGCATTTAATTGATACAAATTCCTAAGAACCAGCTTAACAAATTCGGTTGCTATATATTACATGCTTTTCAAAAACACGGAAAATCTCTCTCTAAAAACGACAACAGTAGCAAATCTGTACAAAATTCACACGTACGAAAAGAACCCGGCCGCACTGTCCAGGACCAGATGTGAGATATATATACATCTGAGGCGTGCGGCTAAAAAAACACTTTAAATAGCTGTAATAGATTTTAAATGTAGTAAAAGGTGTCTTCAGTGTCAGGAAATACAGTCTGGGCCTCGAAGAACGCAAGTCATTGAGGTTAATTAAATGAGCTTAAATGACGAACACTAAGAGGTTAATGCAAAGTAATATGGCGTAATATGACCTGCGGCTGCTCTCGTTTTTAATGGAAGTGGGAAAAATCTGAAACAGCATATCAATATTTTTCAACATATATCGATGCCAAGTATCGATATTAATTTATTTCATATTTTATTTTTAAAATGTATTATTTTACTATAATTTTGGTAGAAACGTCTACTCTGATGTTGCTCCCCCTGAAGTCCACAAGGTGGCGCTGGACCTGGTTGTTCTCTTGTGTCGATTCACACCCCTGTTATTTAACATGGTCAGAGTTAATAAGTGCCGGATATTATAAAGGATGTGCAAAGCGATACAGTCCCTTTAAATCGACAGGAGGGAGAAACTGGAACGAGGACTGTCAGGAGTGAGGAACTCAGTACTGAATGAAGAGTTATGGAAGTTTAAAGCCCTTTTGAGCAGCCTAAAGTGGTCAGAGGCAGAATAAATGTAAGACTAAAGGGGTCTAGATCAAAATCAGGCTTTACAGGTCGTCCGAGTGGCGATGAAGGAAGAAACAGTGGCCGAAACAGTTTCAGGTCGGAATCAACAGTGAAAATATCACCCATGTGGAGCTGCTGGTTTACATTCAGCAGGGAAACATCTAAAAACTTCTCCACAGCTCTGATTCCAGATCAGAACAAAACACCGCCGCGCCCGTGCTGCCGAAAGATTCTGCCGTAAAGCAACAGTTTGACGAAAAATTAGCCCTAGTGTGAGACCGACCCCAGATCAGTCAAGATTCCAACTTTACCTTCTTTAGTCCAGAACTGGAGCCACAACGCTAACGTTGCTAACACTAGAAGTCAATAGTCACCCAAGTAGCCAAATTGTTTTTTTCACCTTTCCAGCTCACAGTAAGTCATACTGTGTCCTAAACCACGTCCACGAGTCTGATCACCTTAATGAAGAGCTGGATGTGGTTTGAGGGTCCAGAGAAGTTTTGGGTTTGTGTTTACAGTACGAGATTTGGGTGACTATTGACTTCTAGTGTTAGCGATGTTAGCCTCATCTGGAGACTTCTCATCTCAGAAGGAAAAAAGTTTTTCTTGTTCTTTAAAGAAAATAAAAATCTGATTTACAACTGAACTTCAAGCAGTAAAACCCTGATTCTGGTGAAGTTCAGTTTTAAATTCAGCTACTCTTTTAGTCCAACCGCTGCATCATTACAGTGTAATAATCCCAGAGAACGCCGAAAAATGAAAGGAATCTGTTGTTCTGGACCGTTCGGCTGCTGCGGGCGTGCGATCGCGGGTCCTGGAGACACAAACTGTAATCAGTGTATTTTGTGTAAAAGGTCATTATTCTGTCCTGAATCGCCGTTTCGGTGCCTCACCACTCCTCGGCTCAGTGTGTGGATTAATATAAAACTATAAAAATGAATTTCCAGAGAGAAGATCACTTCAGTAGTTCTGTAGATGTAAAACGCGTGGGGCCTGTCAGACACCAGCTGGGTTCGATCCTTCATATCAGTGCGTCCGCGGCGGATTTACTGCTGTAGTGTCCCTCCACGGGACGAGACGGGGTGTGGGGGGGCGGTCCAGGCTTTTCTGGATCCCGCTCCTGGTCCGATGTTAAATCTCAGAGAAAATTCCGCAGCAGGCGTTCCGAGGGGCGGGTAAAGTTCCAGTGCAGGCGTCCCGAGAGCCCGGCCCGAGTGGGACCTGTCTGGACCCGTTTGGGCCCGTCTGGGACCCGTTCTCGGCAGGAATGCGGGGCGGCTCCCCGGAGTCCCGCCCGGTGACATTCCTGCCGCGACAATGTTGCTTTTGAAGCTTTGGAACAGAGGGGCGAATCCGAGACGGAGGAGAACCCGCAGGTGCTACACGATCGTCCCGGGCTTGGAGTCCTCGTGCCAGTAGAGCGTCTGGTCCTCCGAGTCGAAGTCGTCCTCCGGGCTGAGGGGCTCCGCCCGACTCACGTCCACGTACGACCTGCGGGACAGAGGCGAGAGGTCAGAACACCAGGAGAGAACCGGACACTCGGAACGCTTTAACCCCCGGTTCTCCGCTTCAGAGACCCAGAGTCCCGCGGTTCCACCGGACGATCTACCGCCGAGTGAACAGCCGCAGTCAAATCACGTTTAATAAGTGAAAACATCCTCACGAAGCTTTAACGAGGCACTTCATCAAAACGACGCTTCTAATTTAATGACCTGGGAGGAAAAACTTCGTCTAGTAAAACAACGATGAACCAGATCCAGAAACAGAACGAATGAACCGTTAACGAAACTATAAACACAGTAAAACAGAATCTTTTCACTTTGGAGCCTCATGTTTACACAGCTTTTACGTAGAAACCGGGCCGGAATTGCCCATCTGTGCATCACTGCTTCGAGGTCTATGTGCAAATGTGTATTTCAGAACTTTGTAAACATGACATTACAAGGAGAAAAGTAATTACATTCTGTTTTACCGTGTTTATTGCTTTAACTCTGTTTCTTAAAATTTCTTAACCTACAATTTAGAGATTTGATTCTATTGATTTTATTTCTGGCCATAATTTATTGTCTTTTTTTCCCCCCAATTTATTTTTACAGAAATCCAAATGTGTCGTGTAAAAACGCCCAGGCCGTTATTTTTCCCCCTTTGTGTTGAACTGGGTGAATAAGCAGGAAGAGGTTTGTGCAGGATGTTCACACTTCGGAAACGAAGAGCGTGTGCCCTGGCGTCCGCGACTCCGAGACCGTCTGAGAGAGGCCTGAAGCCGCGGAGGTTGGAACGGAGGTGGGGTTCCGAACTCGGGGGTTAAAGCGTTTGCACACCTGAAGCAGGACGTGCAGCAACAGCTCACACCACACACCCGGCGCCGGGGCGCGAGTTCCTCACACACCAGACTCCGCCCCTTTTTTCCACACACACACAGACGTCCCGCCACCAGTGAGCGCAGGTGAATTGCTGTGAGTGACGAGGGTTGATTGAACACCCTGGTTAGAGCGTGAGGAGGGAGGAGGTTCTGTTTCAGCTCACCACGTTCTTCAGCACTGAGTGTAATAATAGTCCTGATCAAAACCGCCGGCGGCGCCGCCGGGCCGGTCTAAGCCCCCCGGAGCCGGACTCCTCCGGCCAAGCGCGGCCGGAGCTCCGCCCAGGAGCGGCACTGGACCCGCGGCCGGCAGGCGGGGGTCTCGGCTGGCGTGGACGGGACGGTGGTTAGTCGGAGGAAGTAGACAAATCCAAGGCCATGCGTTAGGGGTGGACAACACGACAACATGTTACAGTTTCTGTCTTCAGTCACATCAAACACACTCAACACAGTCACAAATCACGCGCCCTCCACAGAGCCCACTTCTGCAAAACCAGCGTGCTCCATTTCTGTTCATTTGCTGGGAAAAAAATAAAATGTGTGAACAAAAAGTTCGGGAACACGCCCCATGTTTTTTCTAGAGCTGTCACAATCGTTCAGTTAAACAAATAATCCAAAATAATACTAAAGTAACATGTTATTTTAAAAAAATATATACTGAAAAATAAATGATTAAGTTTACTTTTTCAAAGAATCAGCCTGCAATTCACAACTTGGCAAAAGTTGTGTTGGGTCTGAACGCACGTCTCCACTAGGGGGTGCTGTCAGTACTCGAATTGCAGGACCTAGTTATAAAGTTCATGCACATGAAATAAAATTAAACTGTGCTCCCATAACTTGTGTGTATATAGTTACTCGGTCGTATCAATAATCACGAGATTGTTCGATAAGAGTCATGATCGATAGTGATGGTCTTTATTCGAATAAATTCACCGTTAATAGACCGTGTGCTAAAATTAGTTGTGTGTTCTCTGTGGAGGACGTTAGCTACTTTTCACTTAGAAAATCAACAGAACACAGAACTCAATCTATATTGTAAGTGTATCTAGAACACAGAAGCACATACAGACATAGAACCGCATAGAACCTGTAAACAACAGTGTATGGTAACTGCAGTGTGTACAGGAGCAGGCGTCTGATTGGACGAGACTGTAATCAATAGGGTTGGGAAGATGAGCAGCTTAAAAAAAACTCAAAGCAAATTGATAAATATTCCTTAACTTTATGTAGATGCATGTTCTGTATGTCTAGGACAGTTTGGCCGGATTGACCAGATTTCGGAACAGTGGGTCAGAGCACAGAACACTCGAGCACACAAAAACATTTTACATTTACATTTTAAATTCACGGCTGTTATCAATAATAGCTGAGGTGAGGACTCAAAATAAACGGAGGTGAGGACTAGGGCAGGGACCACTCTGTGATTGGTCCTTTTATTTGTTCCATTTATTTAAACAGTTCAGTTCTGAATAACATGTTTTAACCATATGAAGAGCAGCTGAGCTGTTTTTGTTTATTCCTGACTGTGAATACGCTACACACAGGGCCGGGCGATGCCACAATACTGTCACGGTGATTAATTACACCATAACGAGTCTTTCTGGGTCTATATGCACCTAAACACCTACAACTGTGGTATGATATCACGTTAGTCAGATTTCAGTCCTGCCATATCACCCAGGGTGTTTTCCCTTATGATTATATGTAAAAGTGGACCAGACCAGAGGTTCTGGTTTTCTCGAGTTTTACTGTCCGCCTCTGAAGAGCCGTGGACGCTTCATCAGGCTGGACTGTCTGGAGAGACGGAGACGCTCTGAAAAGCCATGCAGGTACACGGAACCCCACAGCGGCGGCGGCAACACGGCACAGAACACACCAAACACACGCCTGCACTACTTACTATCAGGGGCTACTTTAGCATAGGGGACTTTAATAAGCCTTTCGGTTCTGGAGCCGCCGGCGGGACGCAGGACAGAACCCGACTGAGGACAGGGAGGGGGGAGGGAAAAAAAGAGGGAAGGAGAAAAGAAAGAAAAAGAAAGGAAAGGGAGAGAAGGAGAAGAGAAAAAAAGGGGGAAAAAGGAAGGGGGGAAGGGGAGGGGAGAGAAGGAGGGAGGAGGAAGAGG